>JBBPLV010001079.1:0-11792 GCA_038089975.1 Boletellus ananiceps | reverse complement strand
TTCAAACTAGTTCTGAACCTGAACTGAACCTACCTGAACTAGTTCTATCAGGTTCAGTTCAGGTTCAGGTTCAGTTCGATTTGGTTGCTACAGGTTCAGGTTCAGGTTCAGACTAGGGGGGGGCTAAACCTGAACTGAACTGAACTTTGGCAACCCTAGTCAGTGACTCAGTCTATATGAAGGCTAAGTACTTCTGAACCATGCGCCCTTTCCAGAAGCTGTCTGATAAGAATCTCAGACCATTCAAGATCATCACACACCCCAGAACTCACTCCTTCATGCTCTGACTCCCTGAGCCCATGAAGTCCATTCACCCTGTTTTCTATGTCTCTCAGTTGGAGCTTTCAGCTCCAAACACAATTCCAAATCGCATACAACCTCTGCCACCTCTGATCGAGGATGACAGAGATGTCAAATATGAGATCGCAGAGATCCTCAACTTGAAGATTGATTGTAGGTGACATCATTGCCAACTCCTTTATCTAGTCTGATGGGCTGGCTATGAGGGTGTTACAGTTTTATCCCTTGAGTGACCTCCTGTTTGCCTGCATGTACTTTTACCTTGTCTGCTTTGCGCAGATCCCCTACTCACTTTTCCTTCTTGTTCTCATGAGTAGTATCCCACTTTACCTCATTTACACATAGGTTGTCCGTTCATATTTTCTTCTTCAGTTCCCTCTTCTCCTATGTGTAGTCCCTTGACTTCTCTGACAGCTTCTTCAGTGATGCTTACTATCATCACCTCATCTGCTTTACCTCTAGATAGAGTACTATGCTTACCACACGGTCTCTTACCTAGTTCTCCTTATCCTAGATAGAGTACTGTCTCTACTACTATACCCGCTGTCCTATACTTTGCACAATTTAGCGTAACCTTGAGTCTTCCCCAGTCTGAGTCCCCTTCCTCGGGTCCTCATCCTTAGTCCCTAGTCTGGTCTAAGTGACCATATAGTCTCTAGTACCCTTCGGGCTGAGTCGTACCTCTTCATGAGTGTCCTGCCCATCAGTCAGTCCTAGTCACGCCCCTCAAGGTACGCCCTGCATAACAGAGGGGACTGATGAAGAAACCTTGTGGTTGCTTGCCATGAAGATAGGCAACACCAACGAGCTCCTCAACAACTTCCACTTGTGATACTCAACCAAGCCTGGGCCATTCTGGCCTTAGATGTGTTCCTCTGATCTGAAACATGTACATTCAAGAAAATTATACTACCAAGTACATAGAAGAGGAGCAACAGCTGTGCTACTCTAGGTTCTCCCCCTCTGCATCCTTCCTCTTCTCCTTTTCCCTATTCTCCCGCCTCTCCACTGCCAACTCCAGCAACTCCTTCTCCACCTCCTCTGTGTCCTCTTTCTCCTCTTCTTCTGCTTCCTTGTTGTTGTTGTTGTCCTCCTTGCTCCCTCCATAGACCTCCATTGCCCTCAGCTCCACCAGCTGGGAGAGCAGGCAGTTGGTCTCAGTCCCCCTCTGGGCCTCTGCCTACAGAGTGTCATTGATCTGGTCTAGCATGTCCTGGATGCTTTCCAACACCTCCATGATCATATCACCCATCTCTTCTGCTTTCTGTGAGTTGGTCAGCCCTACCTCTAGCTCCTCCACCTGCTTCTGCTTCTATATCTTCTTCTCTGGCTCCACTGCTCCAGGCCTCTTACACCCCACCTTCACCTCCTGGCACACCTCACACGCCATGGACTTGTCTGGACCAAGGACACACTCTAGTCCCCGCTCCTCACACCATTCACACAAGGGTGGTTGAGATGCCCTCTTCTTTCCCTTACTAGCCAGTGGAGCCAGCTGTTGCTTCTGCACCTCCTCCACCTGCTTCCAATCCAATTAGCCCCTCTGTGCTCTGATGACCATGCCACTCACCCTTCTTTGGGCAGCCTCTTCCTCCTGTCACTTCTGCATGGCCTCCACCTATCTCCGCTCCTGCTTGGCAGCCCACTCCATGTGCTCTCTCTTCTCTGCCTCTTCACGTGCTTTCCTCTCTGCTTCCTCACATGCCTTCCACTCTGCTGCCTCCTTCCACAGCCTCATTTGCCTCTGTTACTCCTTGAACTTTGTATTGCTGATGACCTCACTGTCATCCTCATCCTCCGCAAGTCACGCTTCAGACCATTCAGCGATCTTACTAAGGTCAAGGTTCTTGGACATGGTGGTGGTTGATGAGAAAGAGCAGTATATGAAGCAAGTTGGACTTTATACTCCATGGTGTGAACAATCCTGGAAATTTGGACTCTGCATTCTTCTCGCTCCACTGTCCTCGCTAATAGCCTTCAGGGGTTCAGGCCTAAGAGGGGGATACTGTCATATCCCAAGTCTGCTCCAGTCCTCTAGACCAACTCCACTTGAACTCTGGTTCATTTCTACCTTAGACACTTTCTGTACAGTATCAGACTCCTGGCTTGTTTCTCCTTTTGTCTCCCCATTTCTCATATCTCCATTTAGTCTAGTTCTGCTCGTAGATTTCACCTGCAGGCTGTGTTCTCTATGCAAAGCACAGCTCTAGCATTCTCATACCCAGAGCACAACTCCAGAGTACTTTCACTTGTGTTCTGGCTTACTGATCTCCTTCTTACCAATTGTACATATCTCTGTTAGTAATACACCTCCACACTCCATATATAAACTTGATACTCCTTGCTGTAACTCCTTAGCTCAAATATCAGATTAGTCTCCTCTTTCCTACTCCTCAGTTCATCCATCAGATTCTGTCTCTGACAGTCTGCTCCTCTGTCCTCTGAAATACAAGGACACGAACATGCAAGGGTGCAGTGTGCAACTCCACATCACTGAAGCCAATGTCCTCACCACTCCATCCCCTTGTCCCCCTAGTCTCATCCCCTCCTGCACCTCTGACTGACTGGAGTAGAGCAGAGAGGAACTGGACTTAACACTCTGGGTTTCATATCCCAGGTATTTGTAGAGGTGTTTGTCATAGACCTCATCAGTGTCAATGTCTCCGACTGGTTGAGGAAACAAGAGAGGGGGGGTGTGAAGCCTGGCAGCATGTTGGAGCTCATCAGCAACATACTGATTGTTAAGCTTGTTGGTTTGATCTGAGGTGACAGGGATGGCAAGGGTATGCTCCGTCCAGTCAATGGTGGGGTTAGCTACCTTGAGCCAGGGCATTCCTAGGATTGTGTTTTCACTTCCACAGTTAATGATATGGAAGAGGGTTTGATGGAGGGATTCCACAGGTGTGGACATAGAGTTTGGTAGTAAAGACTATGTCACCATTCTAGTTAGAGGTTTGGTCAACATTCCAGACAGGGATGGAGGTAGCAAGACAGGTGAGGGGAAGGTGATGTTTATGAGCAAACTGCCAGTCTAGACAGTTAATGTTCACACCACTATCAACAAGGGCAGGGGTATCAATGGCTTTGAGAGTATGGGTGGGTTCTACTAATGAAACAAGAACATGAATCGATTTCTTTTTGGTAGATACAGTTGGAGGCATACTAGAAACTCTAGAGGAGGGGGCTTGCATCGATTGAGGCCTCCATTTCAAAAATCCTGATTGAGGAGAGACACCTTTCTGACTTCTCCATCTTCCTTGTCATTATCCTCAATCTCTTGGAGAGAGGGAATGGCTTCTTCAACCTTTTGAACTTTTCATCCAGCAGGTTTGGTAGAGATAAGATTGGTGGGGAAGTTGGGGCAGTTGTGACTGTCATGGCCAGGTTTCCCACAGTGGAAGCAGAGGTTGTTGGCAATGCAATGTTATCGCTCAGCAGGAGTTAACTTTGGAGTAGTGTGGATGGCAGCTATGTCCATGGCATCAGGATCTCAAGCAGGAAAAGAGGGGGCAGGAGTGTGGTAGATGGGGGTTTTGTAGAGTTTGGCACTGCATTCAGCAATCTTGTCAGTGTGCTTCCAATTTTTGTAGAAATGGAAGGCCTTTTTGTCCCAATCTTTGATGGTGGTAGGGATAGTGTCTATGGACATGATGCGATGCATAAGAGAAGAGGAAATACCAGCAGAGTAATAGCCTATGAGGATATGGTCCTCAGTGATACCTGCAAGCTCCTTGTTCTAGAAGAACTTGGAGGAATATTCAGCAAGGGGAAGGTTGAAGACCTTTTTATGAGTCTTGGGATCTTGTTTCATGGTCATCCAGGTGGTAGACAGCCAGGCAATAGTGAAGGGTACAATGTCCTTATGGTCAAATGCCTTGATGAATGCTATGTAAAAGTCAGATCAAGATCTGAGTTGGAGGATGGCTCCAGCAAGAGCCTTTCATCAGAATGTGTCAGCCCATGTGGTGGCTGACCTCTCAGTCATATAAAAGAGGATGAAGACAATCATCCTTTCCTCCATGTTGTAGATCTCATGATTAGTGGTGAGGTAGAAGAGCATAGTATTCATCCATGCTATAGTGGTATCTGGGGACTTGTCATAAGCAGCAGGAGTTCTGATATGAAGTTCAGTGGGTTTCACAGGAGCAGTGAGGATGAAGGCAGTGGTAGAGGATCCAGAAGATCCAGCAGTGGGTTGGGACAGCATCAGTGGAGGAAGGGGGACAATGGGACTGTGAATAACAGTTGGAGGGGTAAGGGGATGAGGAGTAACAAGTTCATCAAAGAGACAGGTGAGGTTGAGATCTTCTTCTTGAGGTGGAAGTGGTTCATCAAAGAGAGTTTCTGAAAGGTACTCTTCTTCGTCATCAGGGGATGATTCAGAGTTGTGGAGAGTCGAGGTGGGGTGCCACCTGGAGGACAAGGTAGGGGGTCAATGAGAAATGGTGAAGGACTACAGTATTGGTAGGCTTTTATGGTAGAAGCTAGACTTTGTTATGCTTGGCCCAGGTAGGGACAAGCACAGACCTAGCAGTCAGAAGATGAGGATGAAGGACTGGGTACCTTTAGGACAAGGGTCATTATTCAGAGGGTCTTCCTACAGTAATGAAGGAACTTCCAGTCAAGAAGAGGTTCTTGCTGGTGGACAAGGAGCAAAGGACCAAAGTGGTAGATTTGCTAAGGTATGCCAGGTAAGTCTAGCTTAAGAGTACATGGCTAGACAATGAGGGTTTATATACCTATCTGAGGAGTGCATGGACCAGCTACCATGTAAGGAAGAAGGGGAGGGGAGACAACAAGATGTTCGAGTTGGATTGGACAAGAGCATAAGCAATAATGACAAGAGTATTGGAAAAGGGAAAGGAAGTCCAAGTTGGGTTGGACAAGGACTAAGAGAATATGACAAAGGGTCTGGCCAGTCGGACAGCAAAGTAACAAAGGATATGTGAGCGGCAATGATAAGAAAAGGAGTTAGGAGGAAAGAAAAGGGGTGAATCATAACAGCTTGGTACTGGTAGCAATGAGCATAAACTCGAAGAGCCAATCAAGAGGTTTGGGGGTTCAATGGAGGGCCACACAAAGAGAGGGTGAAGCTACTCTTTGGGGTGCAAGGTATGGCCAAGGGTAGGGCCCAAGGGGTCTAGGGGAGTGGAGCTATATTTGAGTAAGACTAGCTTGGTGTACAGGGTGTTTGTAGCTAGGTTTATATACTGGAGAACAGTGCACAGACTGAGCTGTGCTTGTACAAATAAGGTAAGTGGTGAGTCATAGGGAGTCGCAATGAGTCACCATGAGTCAGAGATAAAGAAAGAAGTCACAATGAGTCATAAGAGAAAAGAAGTCAGGATGAGTCATAAGAGAGTCATGATGAGTCATTGTGAGTCAAAGATAAAGTCAGAAGTCAGAATGAGTAGGAGATGAGGGAAGCAATAAGAAAAAGGTAGGGGTAAATCAAGGAATCATAACAGGACCTCAGTCTTGTCCTCTTGAGTTTGCCCACTCAGCTCTCTCTTGCTAAGACTTCTTGCTCCTATAGCTGTTTACTCAGCAGGACTGGTAAGTGGTTGTTTCATTAGGACAAGACTACTCATCTTTCCTATGGGATTAGCTACCCAATAGATACCCATCACTTTCATTACACTTGACTTGTATTGCACTACTAGTAAGCAAGAGGAGATGCAGCTATATCCATATGGGTAACTAGGCACTAACGGTCCCTTAGTGCAACCCACCATAGCTGTCACCACATTTGTAAAGAAGGAGGAACTATCCTCACCCTTGCTTGTTCCTCTTCACCTATCAGAGCATGGAGACCACACAGCTGTAAAGAAACAGGATGCTGTTTCAGAGTTAGAGAAAGAGGTATTCAGAAGTCCATGAGACTTATCTAGTTACCACACCCACTCACTGCCTCACCCCTTTTCACCACCCTACTGCCTTTCCTCATCTCCAGCTTACAATCTCAAAACTCCATTCTGCTCACCCACTCTACTTCCAGAACCCATTGATTGGGAACCTATCTGCTACCATCTAGCCTCCCCTAGCCTTCATACTGCCTTCTCCAACACACTTGTTCTGATGATGGAAAGAATATTTCTTGCTTATTCATTGGATCAGAGGTATCTGATATTATCAGAGAGGGAATTGCACTTTGATCAACAATTAGGCAAATACTGTAGATGTTGAATTGACTTGAGTAAAAGGTGCCTTGCTTCAGGCAGAAAATGAAGTACAAGCACTCAATACAGCAATGGCTGCTATACCTAGTACATCAAGTGCTTCAGGTACCAAATCATCATCCAAGAAAGTTGAGGTTTTCCAGGATCTAGGGATCTTTAAAGAAGAACTTGCTAAGTTTGATGACTAGTGACTCAATATGAAGACTTGGTTACAGATCAATGTGGACACTATCAAACCTAACTTGTTTCATGCTGTTGTTGCAGTCCTATCTAGAATGCAAGGACAGAGAGCAGGTACTTTTGCTACCACCAGGTTAGAGAAAGGACAGGCCTATACATGGGCTATGCTTGTAAAAGACATTGAGCAACATTTCCACCCCACAGTTAAGGTGGACATTGTTCTCAAGAAATTATGGAACTTGAAGTATGCTTCAGGAAAGATGATTGTTGACAACTTTGTTGATCAATTCAGACAGCTGTTCAAACAAACAGGCATTGGGGAAACTCATGCTTGCAGCATCTTAGATGCAAATATCTCCTCTGACGTAAGAGACCATTGTATCAAAGAGAAGAAGTGATCCAGAGACAACATCAAAGCCTACCTTCTTGCTGTGTAAGATTATGGTAGATCTCTTGGATTGATTCACTATACAAAGAACCCTTCTAGTTCTTCATGGAATAAGGATTATCAGAATCAGCAGAGTCATGGATGATCTCATCACAGTTCCTGCAATCCAAACACCATGGACATGGATGCCTTGCATCAAGGGTCAAAATCCAAGCACTTCCAGGATTGCAATAACTATGGAGGGGTTGGTCACTTTGGCAAAGACTGTAAGAAACCATCCACAAAATGTAAAGAATGTGGTTGGTCTAGAGGCAATCATAAGCCTCAATGCTCAAAAGCCAGAAAAATTTGAGCTGCTGAAGAATCAAGATCAGATTGGAATGAACTGCCTTCATCTATTCCAAAAGATCCTAAGAGAAAAGGAAGAGCCAATTGAATAATCTGGGTGTTCAGTCTGGTCACTCCTCAGCTCCTATCTCATCTGTAGTTTTGACATCTAGTTTTTCTACTCCTATTTATCAGTCAATGGAGTCTTCAATTGATTCAAAGCTTGATCAGGACTACACACCAATGCTTAATTCCATTTCCAACCTAGAAATCCTAGAACATGTACAAGTTCACTTGATACAACCTTGTGACATCTTGTTACCCATCACCATATCTTTGATCCAGCATAGAAATCGAAGTTATCCTTGTAAAGCTCTTCTTGACAGCAGAGCCAACACAGTTTTATTGATCAGACTTTTGCTCACAAAGCAAAGTTACCCTTGACACCTTTGGCAATCCCTATTCCAGTGTACAATGTAGATGGTACTCAGAATTCAGTAGGAGAAATTACTCATTGTGCAGAGCTAGTCATAGACTATCAGAGGCATAGAGAAAGAGTCAAAGCTGAAGTCACAGATCTTGGAAAGAATCAAGTTATACTTGGATTCACTTGGCTAAAGCAACACAACCCTGATATTGATTGGAACAAATGCATAGTGAAAATGACTCACTGCCCATGGACTTGCCATGCCTTGAAAAGATTGGATTCTTTTGCAAGACAGATTCAAGCTAAAGAGCAAGATTCTCTTCTGCAGTATCAGATCTTTGCAGGAGAAGCAGCAGATCAGAAACTTAAGAATCTCATGGATGCAAAGAAAACAGCTGAAGAATTGGTACCTAAACTATACTATGATTTCATCTCTGTTTTCAGAGAGAAAGAATCAGAGTAAATGCTGACACACCAACCTTGGGATCATGCTATTGATCTAAAGGAAAGTTTCACTCCAAAGAAAGGATGCTTGTTTCCTATTTTCCCAAATGAACAACAGGAAGTATCATCCTGGCTTGATGATCAATTGCACAATGGTTATATCCAACCCTCTAAGTTGCCTCAGACCTCTCCAGTATTCTTTGTACCAAAGAAAGATGGTCAAAAGTGCATAGTATAGGATTATTGCTATCTGAATGAACATACAGTTTGAAACAATTACACATTATCATTAATCTCTCAGCTTGTTGACAAGTTGAAAGATGTAAAGATGTTCACAATGCTAGATTTGCATTGGGGATACAACAACATTCATATCAAATAAGGAGATGAATGGAAAGCTGCTTTTGTGATACACAAAGGATCATATGAACCACTAGTCATGTTCTTTGGCATTTGCATTTCACCAGCAACATTCCAAACAATGATGAATAAACTCTTTGCTGATATGGAAGATGTTGTTGTCTACATTGATGATGTCATGATCTTCATGAAGACTGACCATATCAATGACCACTCAAGATAGTATGTAAGGTGTTGAAATGCCTTCGAGAGAATGATCTATTCACCAAACCAGAGAAATGTCACTTTCATGTTAAAGAAGTCAAATATCTTGGAATGATTGTATCATCTCAGGGAATTCAGATGGAAAAGAAGAAAGTACAGGCTATCCTTGATGGCAAACACCAAGTACAATAAAGCATATTCACAGCTTTCTGGGACTAGCCAATTTCTATAGAAGATTCATCAAGGATTTTACTCAGGTAGCTCATCCATTGAATGATCTTACAAAGAAGGATACACCCTTCAATTGAACAGAATCTCAGCAGACAGCATTTGACACACTGAAGCAAAGATTCATGACTATCCCTATTTTAACATATCCAGATATAGATAAGAAGTTTTGGTTAGCAACAGATGTCTTAGACTTTGCAACTGGAGATGTGCTGTCAATGTAGATAGAAGATATCTGGCATCCTATTGCCTTCTCTTCTCATTCTATGTCACCAGAAAAATGCAACTACCCTATAGCAGACAAAGAAATGCTTAGTGTTATTCAAAGTCCAGAACAATGGCACCATTACCTTGAAGGTGCTCACCCTCAGTTTGAAATTTGAAATGACCATGCAAATCTTCAATGGTTTATGAAGAGACAAGATTTGAATCATTGTCAAGCATGATGGGCTCAATATCTATCTCACTTCAACTACACATGGATCTATAAGTCAGGCACTCAAATGAGAAAAACTGATGCTTTATCTTGCAGAGAGGATCATGTAGAAGGAATTGATACAGAAAATCAAAGAGTACTTGTTATTCTTTCAGAACAGATCAGAGTGACATCTGCAGAGCAGAAAGTCACCCTCTTATCTACAGATTCGGATGAACTCAGACAGCAAATTCATCATGCCACATGGAAACTTCTTTAATCAGAAATTCAGAAGTTACTCCAAAAGGAAAAGCTTATTGAAAAGGATGATCTCCTTTATGACAATGACAATAGACTTTTCATTCCAGATAAGGAAGATCTAAGAATGATAATCATTCAATTGCATCATGATTCTCCCATTCCTGGACATCCTGGACATGAGAAAACCCTTGATCTTATCAGACAAAGTTATACTTGGCCTAGTATGAGCAAGTTAGTCAAAGACTATGTCACTAGATGTAATAGATGTGCTTGCTTCAAAGGATCAAATCAAGCACCTGCTGGAAAGCTTAAACCCTTAGAGGTTCCAAATATGTCTTGATTGTATATTTCAGCTGACTTCATTGTGGATCTTCTATTTTCAAAAGGCTTTGATTCCATCCTTGTTGTTGTTGATTGATTCTCCAAAGAAGTAGAGTTCATCCCTTGCCACAAGACAGTCACTGCTCTTGATACAGCTAGATTGTATCTACACAGAGTGTGGGTTAATCATGGCCTACCCAACTCTATAGTCACAGACAGAGGACCACAGTTCGCTTCACAGGTTATGAAGAAATTGTGCAAGCAGTTAGGAATACAGGTTAAACTCTCCACTGCTTTCCACCCTCAGACAGATGGTCAAACAGAGAGAATTAATAGAGACCTCCAACAGTACCTCCACCTATTCACTTCAGAGAAGCAGGACAAATGGGTTGATTGGTTACCTCTTGGCTCAGTTCTCTTATAATTCCAAGAAACAGTCATTGACTCAAAAGTCACCTTTTGAGATCACTAGATTATATGTGCCTTGTATGGGCTTTGAACAGCCTACCCACTCAAAAGCTCCAGCAGCTGATGAGCTAGCTCAACATATGAAAGATACTATTGATCAGACAAAGCAGAATCTAGAATCTGCTCAACAGCAAATGAAGATTCAGGCAGATAGACATCAGTCTAAAGCTCCTGAATATGTCATCAGTGATAAAGTTTGGTTATCAACAGAAAACCTTTGTCTCACTAGAGCTTCTAAGAAGTTATCTGAGTGATGGTTGGGTTTATACTCCATCACAAAGCTCATTGGGGATAATGCAGTTGAGCTGTGTCTTCCTAAATCAATACACATTCACCCTGTGGTTAAAATCTCTCGTGTTAAACCATATAAAGAACACCTTGAAGGCCAACCTACCTTCCATCCTGGCCCAGTGCAGGTCACTGAAGACAAAGATGTTGAATATGAGGTTGATTATATTGTAGATTCTCACTTTGCTGGTCACTGACTTGAATATCTGGTTCAGTGGAAAGGTTATGATGATTCTGAGTGCACTTGGGAACCTTTAGCAAACCTGTCTGGGCACAGGCTGCACTTACGGCTTTCCATGTTTCTCATCCCAATGTTCCTCAATGTCTCCATCTTGCCAATGCTGATTTCTTGGCCATGTATACTGATTATGGTCATCCTGCTGTGGAATTGCCTTCTCTGCAGTTGCCTTTTCATTGCCTGGAAGTCAATCCTTAGTGAGGGGGTAGTGTTATGCTCTTCTATTTTTCCTGGTATTTTTCTGCCTTTTTCTGGCTCAATCTGACCATCCTATGAATTTATACAGATTACATCCACTTATCTATTCTGCATTCAGGCTTAGCTAGCCTAATCACCCCTCATGCATCATAGACTCGGTCTGGACTCATCTAGACCAACTCCAAAGTCACTCCGACTCATATTGACTCATTCTGACTCATGGTTGTGTACTCTGGAACATGTTTGACACATGTCTGCCCTGTAACATGACTGACACATGACTGACACAGAGTCATGTTGCCTCCATGCAGGTTTGCACAGCCTCACACTGCCATGCATAGCTGAACTACCAGCTCACCTCAGTCCAAGATCTAGATTATCCAATTTGGGTATATGACTCAGTGTGCAGCCATATGATCACCATAGCTGCACTCACATGATGACCTCATGTCAATCCTCAGGGCCCCTGTCCATAGTAACTGCTCTTGTATGACTCATTCCTAGTTACCCTGTACTCTACACATGTTTTGCCTCATGTATGGCTGACTCATTGTGACTCATCCTGA
>JBBPLV010001078.1:0-11801 GCA_038089975.1 Boletellus ananiceps | reverse complement strand
ATACCATGCGGAGGGCGACGAAAACTCGGAGTTTGTCAAGGCGGAGTACACTCAGATCGAGCAGACACTCGCAGAAGAAATGAAAAACGTCCAGATGAGCTGGAAGGAAATGTTCTCCACGAGAGGGATGCGAAGGCGGGTTATCGTCGCGTCTATCCTCGCCCTCTTGATGGCGTGGAATGGAAATGGGTTGATTTCGTGAGCTGAAATCGGCGATACTCTTGTTTTGTGGGCATCTACTCAGCGCGCTTGCAGTTACTTTCTTTCTCCGGTCCTGGACAACATTGGGATTCACGATAACGGGGCGAAGAACATCATCAACTTTGCCAGGGCCGGCTGGAACCTTGTTAACTGCATATTCTTCGCGCTGACTGTGCCTAGATACCCGCGACGGAAGGCCTACTTGGTGAGTAACGTCAGTGCTACTTCCGACGCCATCTTAACTCTCCTGAGGTGTCCACGATCTCTGTTGTCGTTGTCCTTACGGCTTGGACTGCAGCTAGTGCGGTGTATGCGCAAACTCACAGTCCGGTGTCATCTCACGTGGTGCTCATGTGGGTCGCACCAATTATTGAAGTGCACGTCGCTGTTGTTCTCGTTCTCACTGCTCACCCACAGCCTCATTTTTTTGTATACTCCGGCGTTCAACTTGGCGTTCACTTCCTTAGCGTACAGTGAGCTTCGGACCCCCTGTCACCATGAAGTCGTGCCTTACAAAATGGACAGCTTACTTGGTTGAACTGTTCCCTTTCCATGTTCGAGCGAGAGGTATCACCATCTTCTTTTGGTGGACGCGTATTGCAGCATTTGTCGCGCAGCTCATGGACCCGATTGGAATTGACGCTGCGGGTGCGCCCCACACCCTGCGTATTTGATTCGTGATCCTGATGAGCGACAGGTTGGAAATACTATCTGGTGTGAGTTTTCTGTCCAATGATGACCAGAAATAACTGCCCGTTTAAGACGGGCGGGTACTAAAACGACTGTCCTTATTATCTAGCTATTGCGCATGGATGACGCTCGGGATCGTGTTTGTCTACGTCATGTTCCCAGAAACGTCGGGGAAGACGCTAGAAGAACTGACATTCTGTGAGTGCTGGCGCCTCGAATGTCGATTGTTTTTCATCGACACACTTGCAGTATTTGAGGACGATCACAGTCGCCCGGGGGTGATATCCAGAAATCCAGAGGTCGAACCACTGCTGGACGATCATCAACGGAGGCACGGACCTACAACGTCATGAGGGGCAATCAGACACAGGTGGGCCGTGTCCGACAGAGATGACATAGAATTCTTTTCATGGGCTCAAACTTGGCCAATCATTCGCACCCGGGCTATTAGAGGGATGCTAGGCGCTCGGACACAGTCCTACGTATTACAGACCGGGTTACTACGTCAAATCGTATGTGGTACCTGAGGTTGGCAAATTTGCGACCGCGTTTATTGCATCATAGAGAGTCGGTATCAGCTCAGTGTCTTCTTGCACCTGAGTGGTACGGTACGTACTAGAGACCACGGGTAACGACGACAAGGGACTTTGATCAGAGAAGTACAACCAGACATGGTGCTCGACGCCGAGACCGAGAGACCAATTGAAGCTGCGGTCTCGCGAGAAGCACATGAGCACACTGATACGGAAGTGTCGGGGAGGCCGAAGAGGATTCCCCCATACATCAGGATTGTAGGAGGCGATAGTGGCGACGGTAATCGAGGAAGAGAGCGCGACGGCGGCTGACCGAGTCGATGCCCTAGCCTCGAGTGATACTAGTGACGAGCGAGCGCAATGAATAACTTGAAGAACTCCAGTGACTAATGCGGCAGGTTGCAACTTACCCGACTACTATTGAATGTAGCATGCAGGCTCCACATCAGATTCCTCAACACGTCCAGGCGCCAAATTTTAGGCACATCCAGTAGAAGCATCATGCACCAGCGCGCCTGCGTAGGTACTGCGACCTCGGTTGGGCAAGTCACGCTACGGTGCTGCACAGCTTGTCGCCCGGCTCATACATATAACGGAGAACGACAATAGGAGAACGCTTTTGGTACGCCTAAGTGACACTGCTTACGTCACTTCTTAGTAACATCAGGAGTACCCTTGTCTCATTACTATCCAGAGGTGATAGTCAGTTCTTTGACACTTTGGCACTTCCAGTATGCACCACTCAGCATTGAATGAGATGAGTCAAGCCCATGGCCACACAACCATGTGATTTGTCTCATGTGCTCCAGGCACACAGCATCAATATGACCATGTCATGTCAATGTTTGGAGATTTTCTCATGTGTGTGCTCACTGCACTCTTGCTGTCAGCATGTCCTGATGCCTTCATGTGATCTGGTGGACAGAGGATTTGTCAACAAGTTGGACCTTCAGCCACATTGTCACTCAATGTTTACTAGGTGTGTGACCTGGTTTATGCCATTGGCACAGGGTGTAGTGAAATGTCTTTGAGTTCCAGATATATGTATAAAATATGTTTCTAAGTCTTTATGATTGTAGTTTAATAGTAGTATCATAATACAAATCAAAATTCCAAGCCTTTATATATTTCATTCCAAACAGCATTTGTAGTTTTGATATTAGGATCATCTTCACTTCTAGGAAATAGAATCTTGATATTCCAAGGATGTGTACATCTTGAAAGTGCAACATAGAGTTGACCATGAAAGAAGATAGAAGTGCTCAAATTCAGACCAAATTGTTTGAGAATTTGACCTTGAGACTTGCTGATTGTCATTGTATAGGCCAAATGGACAGGAAACTAGAAACAGCAAAAGGAAATAGGAAAGTCTTCCATGCCAGAGTTAAGAGCCATGCAAGGAATGAATACTATATCTTTATTTCCACCTAGAACATGATATTCCAGAATATGGTGAATGGATCTGAGTAGCCTCAAGTGAGTACCATTGTATGGACCATGAATAGGATCCAGATTGTATAGCAACATAAGAGGAGCTCCATTCTTTAGTTCTAGTTTATGAAGAGGAAATCCAGAGGGACTGAATGTATGAAGGATCTCTGGTTGAATATAGGAGTATTCTTGATCAGTGATAGTATCTATACTCATGCAGTGACTCCAAAAAGTATGACAATAACTAACCTCAAACCAGGGTGCAAAGCACCCTGCAATAGTCCATGGGAATACTGTTTCACTTTGGTGAGATCAAACAAAGTACAAACTCTTGGCTACAAATTGGTCCCTGGATCATGTGATTTGGCTCAGAGGTTGTAATGATATGATAGTTTTAAAACAGCAATACCATTGTAATAGTTTTTGGACTTTTGTCATAGGATACTGGATCTCAATCATATGAGAGGTTATTTGCTATTGTTTGGTGCTACAAACAAAGATATACATATAAATATGATGTCTGAGTTTTAAAACATTCTCACATCTCTTTACTCTTTACCACCATCATCATGTACTCACTCTCTGCTACTCAGGAGAATACCATTCTCTCTCAGCTTGATTCTGGTCATTCCATTCACTCTATTGCATCCAGCACTGGTGTCAGCACTGCTACTATATCCAGACTTCATTCCAAGAAGTGCTCTAACTTCTAAAAGTCTGTTGGAGGTTTATCCAGCCAAGCTTTCTCTTGCTAATATTCATCATGCTATTCATCTTATCTCAACTCATAAGATAGAAAATGCTATCCAGGTGACCAAAACCCTTTCCAATGTCATCAACCAGCCTCTCCATCCTAACACTATTCATCACCACTTGAAAAAGTCTGGGATGAAGGCTGTAGTCAAGTCCAAACACTCTCTACTATCTGCTAAGCATCACAAGGCTCACTTGGACTTTGCTATTGCTCACAAGGATTGGACTATAAGGGACTGGAAGAGGGTTATATGGTCTGATGAGACCAAAATCAATTGCCTAGGGTCAGATGGAAGGAAATGGATGTAGAAAAAGCCAGGTGAGGGCCTCAGTAACAGGCTAGTACAAGGTACTGTCAAATTTGGAGGAGGTTCTGTGATGGTATGGGAGTGTATGACTTGGCAGGGAATTGGCTATGCTGCTAAGATTGATGGTAGAATGGATGGGGATCTCTATCTTTAGATTCTGAAGGATGATTATTACAGTTTTATCCCTTGAGTAGCCTCCCATCTTGTTTCCTCTTCACTTCATTGCATAGAACCCCTACTCACTTTCTCTTCTTGTTCTCATGAGTAGTATCCCACTTTATCTTGTTTACACATAGGTATACCTTAGCCCCCCTTCATTTTACCTCTTCTCCTATGTGTAGTCCCTTGACTTCTCTGACAGCTCCTTTGGTGATGCTTACTATCATCATCTCATCTGCTTTACCTCTAGATAGAGTACTACATTCACTTGCAGTCTTTATTACTATACTCACTGTCCTTACTTTACACAATTCAGTGTCATCTTGAGTCATTCTCAGTCTGAGTCCTCATCCTTAGTCTTTGGTTTGGTCTTTGACCATATAGACCTCTGAGTTCCCTCCTAGCTGAGTTGTACCTCTTTGTGAGTGTCCTGCCAGTAGGTCAGTCCTAGCCCTCCCACTTGAGGTACATCCCTGCATAACAATGATCTATTGAATACTCTGCAACATTATGATCTCAATCCATCTAACATCATCTTTCAGCAAGACAATGATCTCAAGTATACCTGCAGAAAGGTAAAGGAGTGGCTAGAGGAGCAGGATTTTGAGACTATGGCATGGCCTGCACAGTCTCCTGAACTAAACCCAATCAAACATCTCTGGAGTTACCTCAAGAGAAGACTGGCAGAGTATGAACACCCTCCTAATGGGGTTTTTGAGTTATAGAAGAGGATTCAGGAGGTGTGAGAGGGAATACCAGTTGAGGAGTATCAGAAGTTGATTGAAAGCATGCCAAGGAGGGTTCAGGCTGAGCCAAAGGAGGGTATACCAAGTACTAATATATACCAAATACTCCTAGTATTACAAAAGTCCAAAAACTATTACAATGGTATTGCTGTTTTAAAACTATCATATCATTACAACCTCTGAGCCAAATCACATGATCAAGGGACCAATTTGTAGCCAAGAGTTTGTACTTTGTTTGGTCTCACCAAAATGAAGCAATATTCCCATGGACTGTTGCAGAGCACTTCATACCCTAGTTTGAGGTTAGTTATTGTAACACTTTTTGGAGTCACTATATATGTCAACTTCTCTTGAGGTACTATAGAATTGAGAATGGTAGAGTTGATCTCATGAGTTTGAACATTTCTAGGAGAAAGGATGGTATGATCCAAAAAATATTGGTCTAGAAGTAGCACTGGTGGATTGTCAAAAAGCTGATAGTATAAAGCATTGATCAAAGACTCCATGTTATTTCCACAGTTCATGTGACCAAGAAGAGTGATATCTTCATTAGTGACTCTAATGTGTAGAAGCTGGTGTGCTTATTGATCTGACTCAGGATCTTGGCCAAGATGTATGTTTTGATGAAGATAATGGATGGTCATGTTTGTCCAGAGAGTTGAGTGAGTAAGAGTAGTAGGAACTATTTGTTCTCTTGTTCTATGTAGAATAATTGGGAGAGTTTGTTTGAAGTCTCCACTAAGTGGAGTAGTGATTCCTCCAAATAGCTGGTTTATACTAAGCAGATCACAAATAGTATAATCCACAGATTCTATAATATGATGGTGTTGAGATCCTACTTCATTCCAAATAATCAAAGATGTTTATTGAAGGAGTTGACAGAGTATATCATCTTTCTTGATATTACAAGTACTCTGTTTATGGCAAGAAATAGGAATTTTGAAGTGTGAATGTGTAATATGACCATCAGGAAGTAAGAGAAAAGCAAGAGTAGTAGAAGCTATACAAAGGACAATTCTACCTGTTGCACAAACAGCAGAGGCAATAAGGTTAGCAAGATAGGTCTTGTTACAATCACCACCACTGTGAAGGAAAAAGAGTTTGCCATGAGTGTCATAACCTAAATCAGCTCTAGTCTCCATCTCTGTTCCTCTGTCTCCATCTCTATTCTGATCCTATCTCTGACTCCTGTACATACCTCCAGATTCCATTTCTCTTATTTGTCCCTGTTATCTCTTATCTCTGTTTAGTTTAGATTTGCTCTTAGACTTTGTCCATGGCTGTGTTCTCTATATGAGTATTGCTCTGGCATTCTCCTACCTGGAAGCACAGCTCCAGAGTAGTTTCCCTTCTATCTCCATCTCAGTCATCTGTCTCAGTTATCCTAGTACATAGCCTCAGACTCCATAGTATATAAACTCTGTACATTCTGTTATAGTATCTCAGTCTGAATATTGACTATAGTTTCCTTCTCATCCTTACTCTTCAGTCCTTCTCTGTCAGATTCCATCTCCAACTACTCCTTCCTTCATCTCCAACCTCTGACCTCAGAGGACTGAGAGCATGCAAGGGTACAGCATGCTACCCTACATCACTGAGACCAACATCCTTAACCCTCTGTTGTTTCTATCTATTGTAGAGAACTGGTGTTCTCTATGGTTACAACACATGTTCTGTAGGCTTCTTATTGTTCCATGCAACTTACTAGTGCTGTGTAGGTGTTCCTTGGACCTTCTGAGTGTGTACCTAGTTTGTACCTTCTGTTCCAGTATTTCATTCTATTCCTATGCCTTACCTTCTGGTCTGACCATCATTGGACCAACCTTTTACTTCTTGTGCTTTGTTTCCACAGCTTCTTTCATATTTTGTATACTCATCCTGTACTTGCTATGCCACTCCTACAACAGGACAATATACTATACCTTTATTTAGACTTGACCTTCTTGTCACTAGTGTTACGGTTTCTTTCCTTTATCTGCACATACTCCTCTTATCTTGTCTTCGCCCCTCCTGTTCCCACGTCCCCGGACTCTTTCTTTACACTTACATTCACGTTCTCCTATTGTGGAACATTCTCGAAGTATCTGTCATTCCGTTGTAGTTATCCTACTTACGTTCTCGTCCAATTCAACTTGGACCTCCCAGTTTAGGTTTCTCTTTTGTTCCATTCCTTTCATAGTACATGGTCTGTGCACGGTTTCTTCACCTATAAAAACCTTAGCTACAGCTCATGTACTGTATTCTTGATCTACACCATTTAGTGTCATCTTGAGTCCTCCCTCAGTCCGAGTCCTCTATCTGAGTCCTCGTCCTTCGTCCCTAGTCTGGTCCTTGACTGTATAAGTCCCCTTGTTCCCTTAGGGCTGAGTTGTACCTCTTTGTGAGTGTCCTGCCCTTCGGTCAGTCTTAGTGTCAAGACTCGAGGTACGCCCTGCATAACAAAAGATCAAGAATCTCCTCTCGTCCCTCCTATTTAGGAGTAGGATGCCCCAGCCATCACGTCTCGATCCATTAGACCCCCTGAATCCTCAGACGAGGATATCCCCAGCCAAGAGTCCTTCCATCACTTCGTCCCAGTACCCCCAGCCCCCACTCCATCACATCATCGTCGCCGTGTCTTCGCTTCCTCCTCTAGCAACTATGCCCCCATCCCATCACAAGCACCTCAGCCTCCAGCCCCAGCACCCCCAGTTGTTATGCGGACTGCGTACAATCTCCTAGGTCAGGTGCGAAGTCCTATGTCCCGGAAGGTAACACTCGGACAGCATCCACTCAGTAGTAGGATGAAGACTAGTCGAAGTCAGGAGCTCGCTATCCGAAGATCAGACTTGTGGATGGCCAGAGACTGCACGTAGTATTGTGCAGAACTAGCTAGAGAACAAGTATAGTACAGGGCATGGTTTAAATACCTAGGTAGAGCTGTACTTCGCTAATGTAGTAATTCCTGGTATAGTAATGAAGAGATACCTAGTATGGAGTGTGGGGGAACGCAGCATCAATAATGAGATGATGCTGTGGGAGGGCAATGTGTCCGAGGATAGAAAGTGGGGCATACCAAATGTAGTAAGTTCAAGAGTCCCTTTCCGGTAGCAGATACAAAGGGAATACCAGAAAGGTCACATCATCTAAGAAGGAAGGCAAAGTAGTCGGGTGAAACAAAGAGGAGTGATACTGCAAACCATAGACTGCATCAGAAGTTGTAACATTACCCCCATTGTACATCTGAGACACCGGATCAGACTCTATCAGGTTGGTCGACTCCGAGAGTATCTGCCGTAGACAGTCTGTCGGATTCGCTCCCATCCATGGCCCCTGCGCAATTCAGCGCACTGTGGCCTCGAAGTCTGCAACAGTGACATTGTCGCTCAGGACAAGCATACTGGGGATGACCAGGTGCGGGGAGGAAGCAGTAAGGACAGAGGTAGTGGGGGCAGGCTGTCCGATAGTGTGATCGCGAACCGCATTGATGGCAACTTGCTGCTCAATTTCCTCTTTGAGGAGAGGGAGAGTCAGGGCTAGTGGGTCATAGTTCTCTATCTGTGATATTGTGGTTTCCCAGTCGAGCCATAGTGCGAAGTCGCTGAGCAACTCATCGTGTTTGGGGGGCGGGAGGTGGAATGGGGATGGGGGCCGTGGCAGGGGATCGAGGCAGAGTGGTGGGTGGTTCGGAGGGAACGAAAGGAGGGGTTGGAGTGGGAGGTCTGATGGTCATGAAGTTAACGGCTGGGATAGGGGAACATGAAACCTGAGATCCTGTTGGGCTATCTTGGGAGTAATCGTGCTCTTCCAACAAACTCACTCTTGGGATGACTGGGACATTGGTGGCCAAGTAATGCGCTCGTTGCTCGTTGGTCAATGATTGTAGCTGTTGATGAAGGAGGGAGAGGTAGACGTTGCGAGGGAGAAGAGTGATTAATTCAAGCAGTCCTCCCTCAGTGAGCAATTCAAAGATTGTGTTACGAGCGCAGCTGAGCTGTTGGATGGCGAAGGTTGGGCTGAAGTGATGTTGGATCCCCAGATCTGTGGCCATTTGGAAGATCGCAATGGTCTCAATGGTCTGACGGCGGGAACTGACAAAGAAAGAATAGAGACAGATAGCTAAAGGAAGGTATGGGAAAAGGCGAGATAAAAGAAGATGTTCGAGGGCAAGTACTGCTCCGGGGTTATCGAGCAGGTTGAAGATGAAGATGCTTCGGTGGAAAGCGGAGAGGCATTCCAGTCGGAGGGGCGGGTTGTCGTCGATGGATAGGGGGCGTGAAAGAGTGGCCATGTAGTATTTATGGAGGACCTGGAAGGTTTGTCGGGTGTACACTTTGAGCAAAAGAAGAAATGATAAACGTATTTTTACCAACCAGAGGTGTTCCCTCCCCACTGCCCTGCTCCGTTGCTGTTGTCCAGGAATGTCACGGCGAAACGCAGAGACCAATCTGGTCCTGGTTGCACAGGTGGCTGTTGGTCTTGGACGGGCTCGTCAGCCCAAGCAACCAGAGGGGGTGGTTGGTGATGGCGAGTGGGGAGAGGGGCTACGGTGTACTGGATGTCCACCTGGCGGTTGAGAATGCACCGATGGGTGTCCCAAAGGCACAGGAGAATAAGGAATAAGGGAAGGAAGATGAAAGAGAAGTAAAGGGCGAGAAGGTTGAGGGTCTGCGGGGAAAGAGAAGACATATCGTAACTATTTAAGAAGGAGGAAATAGTACTAGGTGCTCTTTCTTCATTGTCTGGTTGGGGGGCAGTCCTTGGGTCGTGACACCTTATATTCCTTTAGTAGAGCATGGGAGTTGCCTAGATTGCGTTCTGGTTCCCAGGTATTTTCAGCGGAGGAGTACCCTTTCCATGCAACTAGATACTGCCTTCGTGCTGCGGAGCCCCTGTGGCTTAAGATCCGTGCCACCTCGTATTGTTCCTCACCATCAATTTGATCTGGCAGAGGGTTGATAAAGTTTGGGCCATGCTCTGCAGTTTCGCGATAGGGGGTGAGGAGCGAAGCGTGGAAGACTGGGTGAATCTTCCAGGTTGGGGGTAGTCATAGTTGGTAGGCTATGGGGGAGATGACTTTCTCAATCTCGAAGGGGCCTTCTCGGCGAGGGGCTAGTTTTTTGGAAGGATATTGTAGTTTCAAATTTTTGTTATCAAGCCAGATGCGATCTCCTATTTTCCAGGGTTTGAAGGGTGTGCGAACACGTTCCTTCATCAATTGTTGGGCCACATGATGGGCCTGCTGCACTTTGTCCCTAGCTTTGGCCAAAAGGAAGAGTCTCTGTTCGAGTGCGGGGAGGAATGTTTTTCCGAGGGCAGGGTAGGACTGGGGCTCGTATCTGAGCATGAGAGAAAAGGGGGTTTGCTTGGTCACTGAGTGTGCTGTGGAGTTGTGCACGAATTCGGCCATGGGGAGGAGGTCAGCCCAGACGGATACATTTCCTTGGCAGAATATGTGGAGGTAAGTTTCCAGTTCTTGGTTAACACACTCGGTTTCACCGTCCGTTTGCGGGTGGTAGGTGGTGGAGAGTACGAGGTCGTAGGCGAGTAATCGAGATAGCTCTCGTGCGAAGGCGGAAGTGAATTGAGGGCCTCGGTTGGAGATACATCGTTCATGTAGGCCAAATCTGGGAAAGACATGCTGAAAAAAGAGGAGTGCTACTCCTTTGGCGTCGAGGTCTTTTGTGCAAGGGCAGAAAATTACCCCCTTCGTAAGGCCATGGTTGACCACAACCATGACAGAGTCAAAACCGCGAGACAGGGGTAGGCTGGTGATCAGGTCGACCGAGATGGATTGGAATGGGCGAGAGGCGGTGCTTGGGATGGGCTGAGCCAGTGGCATGGTAGGATGCGTCAGCACCTTATTGGCCTGACAGGTGGCACAGCCAAGGAGAAATTTTCACATGAAAGTGGAAAGTCCCAGCCACCAATAGTCACGCTGCAACAGGTGTAACATCCAGAAGAAGCCGGGGTGTCCCGCGGTGGGCACATCGTGGAGCTCTCACACGAGTGTGTGGCGAGCGGACTCCAGCACATACAAGCGTCCTTTGAAGTAAAGCTTGCCGTTGGCAAAATGCCAGTCAGTATGAGAAGCGCGGGGGAGAATAGAAGAGCCACACTGTAAGGCAGTGAGGGCATTGGTGACAAAAGGGTCGGAGGAAGTGGAATGGGCGATTTTATCGGTGAGGGCGACGTCCAAGAGGTGGACGAAGTGGTCAGCGGGGAGTGTTATGCGAACTGCGTGCTATCTCCTAGTTTAACCACAAGGTCCTATGTTTCTGGAAGGTAACACTCAGACAGCGTCCACTCAATAGTAGGACGAGGACTAATCGAAGTCGGAAGCTCACTATCCAAAGGTTGGACTCGCGGATGGCCAGAGACTGCATGTAGAATTGCACAGAACTAGCTAGAGAACAAGTATCATACAGGGCATGGTTTAAATACCTAGGTATAGCTGTACTTCACTAAAGTAGTAATTCCTGGTATAGTAACAAAGAGATACCTAGTTTGGAGCGTGGGGAGATGCAGCACCAATAATGAGATGATGCTGTGGGAGGGCTATGTGTCCGAGTGTAGAAAGTGGGGCATACCAAATGTAGTAAGTCAAGAGTCCCTTTCCGGTAGCGGATACAAGGGGAATACCGGAAAGGTTGCGTCATCTAAGAAAGAGGGCAAAGTAGTAGGGTTGAACAAAGAGGAGTGATATTGCAAACCATAGACAGCGTCAGGTGTTGTAACAGGGAGGAGGACAACGTCCTGGTTGTCGTCGGTAGTGGAGACATTGGGTAACTGAGAGAGCGCGTCAGCAGGACCCATTTGTGTACCGGGGACGTGGGAGAAATGGAGGTCAAAGTCCTGGAGGAAGAGCATCCAATGAGCCTGGCGTCAAGACAACTTGTGGGGTTGTTTGAAATATGCAAGGTTCTTGTGGTCGGTGAGGACAGTGACCGGATATGCCATGCCAGTGAGATATTGTTTCCACTCTTCCAGTGCGCGAATGA
>JBBPLV010001077.1:0-11801 GCA_038089975.1 Boletellus ananiceps | reverse complement strand
TCATTCCTGGCTCAGAGTCCCCTGTCCTCAGATGGTCGGACTACCCCCACTCCCTTGTGTTGCACCCAGTCCTCTTCCGACACACCTGCCTCCTCTATCGGCAGTACGTCAATCTTGGGCAATGATGCTAATCTTATATATGATCCTGCCCCTGGAGCTCCTGCTCCAGACAGTGATCCTGACCCTCTGAGTGACCCCAACAATGACCCTGACAATCCCAACTGGGATGGGCTGCTTTGGCATGACCCTCCATGCCCACTGTGCAATCCACCTCCACCTCCTGATTTGGTGCTCACCCTGACTCAGGCAATCCACATGCTCACCCAGGCAAGCACTGATTGTGACTCTACCTCCATGCAGACCAAGGTCTGCAAACCTGACACCTTTGATGGAACAGACCCTCACAAACTCTGCACCTTCCTGGTGCAATGCAAGTTGAATTTCCAGGACCATGCCAAAGCCTTTCAGAAAGACTACACCAAAGTTGTGTTCATGCAGTCCTACCTCAAGGGCATCACCCTAGAATGGTTCAAACCAGACCTCCTGAACTCCGCCCACTACCATTGCCGTCCCCCTTGGATGGATGACTATGAGTCTTTCATTGAAGAGTTGAAGGATAATTTCAGTCCACACGACCCCATCAGAGATGCAGAGCACCAGCTCAATCACTTGATGATGAAGGATGGTCAGCAGATTAATAAGTATGTCGTCGAGTTCAACCACTTGGCTGGACAGGTGGATGACTATGGACCTGGCACCCTCTGCCACATCTTCTACAACAGTCTACCAGACCATATCAAGGATGAAATCTCCTGTATTGGCAAGCCTGCCATGCTCTCCGAACTCCACTACCTTGCTCAGACCATCAACGCCCACTATTGGGAATGTAAGTCAGAGGTCTCTTGTCAGTCCAAACCTGCTCTGTTGTCCTCTTCTGGTAGTACCCCCAAAGCCACCACTACTCTGTCCTCATCCTCCACCAAGTCCTCCACCACCCCCACCACCTCTTCCACAAAGGCGACCCCATTGTCTTCTTCCTCTGCCAAGGCCTCCTCCACTTCGTCTGTCACACCCTCACACCTGGGCAAAGATGGCAAACTGACCGAAGAGGAGTGCCAGTGGCACTTTAAGAATGGACTACTGTATGTTCTGCGGACTCTCCAGGCACAATGCTAAGGATTGCCTGAAGTCCTCCTCCAAGACCTCCAAGGCTAGAGCAGCCATGGTCAAAGTGACCCCTGCTCCTGCCACTATAGAGTCAAAAAATCAGTAAGCAGTCTTCTGTCCTCTGCACACTCTGGAGACTGCATTGATTCCGAGTGTGCCATCATGGAGGTCTACCTCAATGTGTCCACTCTTTCCAACCCTAATGCCCTCATGCCCTCCATCTCTATTCCATCTCATACTATTTCTTCTGTCTCCACATTAGTCGACTCTGGTTCTACCCATTGTTTTATAGATTCTGCTTTTGTAAACAAACATTCTCTTCTGTGTATTGACATCCCTCCACTCACTCTCCATCTTCTTGACGGATCCTCCCACACTGTCCAGCTCAGCCTCTGCTTTTCCTCTGGTGATGTCATCTCCGAAACCTTTTTCATAACTCTGCTCGACTCCTCTTGCGCTCTCGTGCTTGGACACACTTGGCTCACCTGCTACAATCTGTTGATTGACTGGGTATTGGGCAGCATCAGATTCCGATCAAGTGCACAATGAGTGCTTGCACCCCCAGTACCTCCCTCTGTCGAGTCTTCTCTGGCAACTCCTCTCCCTGCATCTGTCTTGGACAACCTCTTGGACTCCAGTCCATCCATTCCTGACTTGCCTCCCACATCCCTGCCACCAAGCATCTCTTTCATTAATGCTGTGGCATACTCATGCACCTGTCAGCTGGAAGGATCTATGTAGTTCACCCTCTACCTCTGTCCAGAGGACTCAGCGAGGCTCCATGCCACCTCTGCCTCTTCTGACCCACCTCCAGACCTCTCCAGCATCCCAGAGGTATACCACAACTTCACGGATGTCTTCAGCAAAGTGAAAGCAACCAAACTACTGCCACACCATGAGTTCGATCTCAAGATCGATCTGGAAGAAGGAGCCTCACCCCCTCTCAGCACTATCTATTCCCTCTCCCCTACTGAGCATGATGCCCTCTGCTCGTTCCTCAACAAGCACCTCAACTACAGTTTCATCTGACAGTCTAGCTCCACTCATGGAGCTCTGGTCCTCTTTGTCCACAAGAAGGATGGTTCACTCTGCTTGTGTGTGGACTTCCACAGGCTTAACAAGATCATAAAGAAATATTGGTATCCCCTTCCCCTTATATCCAACTTCCTGGATGCTCCATCAAAAGCCCAGGTATACACCAAGATTGATCTCCAACATGCATACCACCTAGTCTGCATCACCAAAGGAGATGAGTAGAAGACTGCCTTCCACACCTGCTATGGCTCCTTCGAGTGGAGATGAAGCACAGAGTATGACAACTTTGCTTTCTACAGTATGTTTATTCTACTTGTTTTGGATTTATTCTACACTTACTGCATTGTTCCTACATGGGATGATACACTATACTGTTGTTTAGGTTTTATCTTCCTGTCATATAGTATAGCAATAGGTTGACAGTCTTGAGTATGTCCAGACTATAAAACATTGTCTTAGGCATGTCAAATACTATCATATGTAGTATCATAGCATCATCCATCATTGTTTTCCATCATCAGAACTTGCCCAACTACATTCTTCATCATCCTCAGTATTGTACTCAATGACATCTACACTTCCTATCTGCTTTCTACTCTTCTTGCCACCTTCCTATGCTTTCTATCTACTTCCTGCACTTTGTCTCACTTCAGAGTTTGTCTAGACTAATGTTGCTGCAGCTCTAACTAATAGCTGACTCAAGTCAGAACTGAGTCACCACCAATTTAGCTGAGTTGCATGTAGTCCAGTCATAATATGTTGTCAACTCAACTTGGCTTACTAAGCCATGACTTCTGACCTTGAGTGACTAGAGTCATTAGTGTACAGTGTTTGAATGTTCAACTTCTATAGAGACAATGTGTTATGCTTGGCCCAGGTAGGGATGAGCATAGACCTAGCAGATGAGGGGACAAAGACAAGGGGAGCAAAGGACTGATACTGTTATGCACTCATCCAGTTGTATGTTGAAATTCCTAAGTCATATCCTAAGTTGCACAAACAGGGTAGTGCACACTCAATAGTGGTGCAGAGACTAATAGAGATCCAGGAACTGGCTATCCACTTTGTGGACTTGTGGAGGCCAGAAACTGCATGTAGGATTGTGCAGAACTAGCTGGGGAACAACTAGTGTACAGGGCATGTATAAATACCTAGGAATAGCAGTACTCATCTAAAGTAGAAATACCATGAATAGAAATCAAGTGTTACCTAGTGTGGTATTGTGGGAGACACAGCAATGATAATGAGACATTGTTGTAGAAGTGGCAGTGTGTCCAAGAGTGGAGAAGAGGGCATACCAAAAATGGAACATCAAGAGTCCCTATCCAGTGGTGGATACAAGGAGAACACTGGATAGGTAGCGTCATCTAGGTAAGAAGGAAATGTAGATGGGGTGAAGAGAGAAGAGTCATACTGCAGACCATACTGCCCAGGAGTGAAGTTTGTAATAATACCCCCTTCATTGCCCTGAGACAGCAACTCAGGTAACAGTAGGTGGTTTGTTTTGTACAGGACCTCCCTTAGAGAAATTGTCAGATTTGTCCCCATCCAAGGCCCTTGAGCAATTTGGCACACCATGGCCTCAAAGTCCATAATGTCAGCACTCCCATTCAGGACAAGCATATTGGGGGTGGCCTGGTGCTGGGAGAAAGCAGTATGGGCAAAGGTAGTGCTAATATGCTGTTCAGTAATGTGATCATGATCTGCATTGATGGCAAGTCACTGCTCAATCTGTTCTTCCAGGAGTGGGAGAGACAGGGTTAGGGGATCGTAGTTCTCCATCTGTGATATGGTGTCTTCCAAATTGAGCCAGAGCATGAAGCTGTTGGCCAGCTCATTGTCTTTGAGGAGTGGAGGGAGGAATGGGGAGTGTGGATGAGGAATTGGTGTGAGGAGGAGTGGTGGGTGGTTCTGGTGGTTCAGAGATGAAGAGGGGAACAGGTGTGGAGGGTCAGACTGTTGCAAAGTTAATGGTTGAGATAGGGGGATGTTGTATCTGGGTTCCAACTGTGCCAATTCTGGAGTTATTGTTGCAATTTCTTTCCTTCATCTGCATCTATTCCTCTTGTCTTGTCTCTATCCTTCTCACTCCCATATCCCTGGCCTTTTCCTTTATGACTACACTCATGTTCTTCTTATCATGAATGTTCTCAAAGTATCTGTCATCCCATTGTAGTCATGTTGATTACATAGTAGTCCGATTCAACTTGGAGTCCTCTTTTATTCTTTCTTCTGTTCTCCCTTTTATGGTACTTTGTCTGTGTGCTAGTGACTAGGCCTCACTATATAAGCCTTAGATATGAACCATGTACAGCATTCTTGATCTGCACAATCTAGCATAACCTTGAGTCACTCCTCAGTCTGAGCTCTCTTTTGAGTCCTCATCCTTCATCTCTAGTCCTATCTTTGACTGTATAGTCCCTTGTTCTCTTCAGGCTGAGTTGTACCTCTTCATGAGCATCCTGCCTGTCAGTTCAGCCCTAGTCCACCCACTTGAGGAATGCCCTGCATAACAGTTATCATGTTGGCCCAATGAATTCCTCATTGGGGAGGTGGAGACCATAGTCATGTAATGTGCCTGCTCATCTTCAAAGAGGGAGGCAATCTGTTGTCATAACAAAGGAAGGTATATGTGTCTGGGGAGTTGCTCAATCAGTTCTACCAACCATGCTTCAGTGAATAACTCAAATAGAGTGAGACAAGCTCTTCCTAGATTGGTGAGGGAGGCTGTGGTGTTAAAATGATGAGGGAGTCCCAGTTCAGTAGCTGTACAGAACAAGGTGATACTGTTGATGGTCTGATGGTGAACTTGAATGAAGAATAAATTGAATTGAATGATGAGGAGTAGGTAAGGCAAGAAATGAAAAAGGGAGGATTCTCTAATACAAGGACCACAGCCAGATTGTCTAGTAGGTTGAACAAAAAGGTAGAGAGGTGGAATTATGGAAGATGATCAAGTCAGAGAGGAGGGTTGTCAAGTTCAGATAATGGTTGCAATGGGACAGCCATAGAATTTGTTTGCAAAGAGAGAAGAATCATTCTGCAGTGAAGGAAGAAATGATAATGTTGGTGAAGAGGACTAGGGCTACATGTTCACCAGCCAGGTGTATTGCCTTTCCACTGCCCAGCTCTGTTGCTGCCATCAGGGAATGTCACTGCAAAACACAGAGACCAACCTGGTTCTGGCTCACAGGTGGCTGGTTGTCCTGGGTGGGCTCATCTATCCAAGTAACTAGAGGGGGAGGATGATGGTGGTGAGTGGGAAGGGGGGTGATGGTGTACTGTATGTCCACTCATTTGTTAAGAAGGTGGCAATGGGTGTCTCAAAGACACAAGAGAATGAGAAAAAAGAAGAGAAAGATGAAAGCAAATACAGGGCAAGAAGATTGAAAGTGGGATTGGAAAGAGAAGGCATATTGTACAAGTATGTAGAGGAGCATCTCCTAGGTGAGTCTTCTTTGTCCAGCTGGGGGGAAATCTTTGGGACAAGAGGCCTTATATTCCATTAGTAGCTTGTGGAAATTGCCCAAATTGTGTTCTGGTTCCCAAGTGTTTTCTATTGTAGAATATCCCTTCCAGGAGATGAGGTACTGCCTTCAGGTTCTGGTACCCCTATGGCCTAAGATCTGCACCACTTCATATTGTTCTTCCCCATTAATTTGATCTGATGGAGGATTGATGAAATTGGGTCCATGTTCTGCTGTTTGATGATAGGGAGAGAGGAGGGATACATGGAATACTGGATGTATTTTCCTTGAGCCACTTGATGTGCCTGCTGTACTTCATCCCTTGCTTTGGACAAAAGGATGAGCCTCTGTTCCAGTGCTGGGAGGAATGTTTTTCCAAGGACAGGATAGGCTTGGGGTTTGGATCCCATCATGAGAGAGAAGGAGGTTTGTTTGATCACAGAGTGTACTGCAGAGTTATGCACAAATTCAGCCATGGAGAGGAGGTCTGCCCAGATAGACATGTTTCTTTGGCAAAAGATGCAAAGATAAGTTTTGAGTCCTGGTTCATCCATTCAGTTTCCCCATCAGTTTGTGGGTGGTGAGCAGTAGACAAGGCTAGATTGTATTCAAATAAATAGGATAGTTCTCTGGCAAAGGCAGACACAAATTGCAGGCCTCAATCAGAAATACATCAGTCATGGAGACCAAATTGAGGGAAAATATGTCAAAAAAAGAGGGTTGCCACTCTTTTTGCATCAATGGTCTTCGAGCAAGGTATGAAAATTACCCCCTTCATAAGGCCCTGGTCAACCACAACCAGCACAGAGTCAAAGCTGTTTGACAGGGATAGATCTGTAATGAGATCAATAGAGAGGAACTGAAAAGGGTGAGTGGTGGTGCTTGGAAGAGGCCAAACTGGCAGTACTATGGGGTGAGTAAGTACCTCATTTGCCTGACAGTCAGCACAGTCTGCAATGTATTTTCACATGAATATGGAAAGACCTGGCCACCAATAGTCACACTGCAACAGGTGTAGGAGGTGGAAAAAGCCAGCATGCCCCCCAGCAGGGGAGGTGTGCATGGAGTGGATGAGATCTCATCAGGCAGACTCAGACACATACAGTTGCTCTTTGAAATAGAGGGCACTGTTGGCAAAGTGCCAATCCAAGTGGGTGGCTCTGGAAAGAAGGGAAGTACCCTGTTTCAGGACATTCAGAGCATGCATGACAAATGGATCAGAGGTTGTTGAGTGAGAAATCTTCAAAGCCAGGACAGTGTCAATGAGGCAAACAAAGTGGTCCTGGAGGAGCAATACAATATCCTGGTTGTCATCACCAGTGTCAACATCTGGCAGATGAGAGAGAGCATCTGCAGGTCCTATCTGGGATCCAAGGACATGGATGAATCAAAGGTTTTGCAAAGTCCTGTAAGAGCAACATCCAGCAAGCTTATCATCAAGATAGCTTATGAGGCTGTTTGAAGTAGGCAAGGTTTTTGTGATCTGTAAGGACAGTGACTGTGATGACAGCAAGTAGTTCTCAATCATAAATGTTGTAATTCTGTTCCTCCAGAGAAAAGGTTTTTGATAGGTAGGCACAGGGGTGAAGTTCACCATTGTCATCCTTTTGCATGAGAATTGCTCTAGAGGCTACCAGTGATACATTAGTCATGATCCAGAAAGGAGATTCAGTATGGGAGAGGTAGAGAACTGGTCTGGAGAGGAAAGCCCTTTGCAGGGTGGAAAAGGTGGTTTGGCAATCCTTGGACCAGTTCCAAGAGACCCCCTTCTTAGTCAGGTCATGAAGGAGTCAAGAGACTGAGGAGAAAGCCAAGATAAACTTCTGATAGAAGTTGCAGAAGCTGATGAAGGATCTGACTGCTTTAACTGATCATGAAGGGGTCCATTCCTGGATTGCTTTCAGCTTGGCAGGATCCAGAGTGATGGCACCAGGTCAGATGACCATATTGAGATATTCTGCCTCTCATACATTGAAGGAACATTTGGACAGCTTCAGGAATAGGTAGTGTTCCTTCATCTATTTTAATACATGAAGGGTTCAGCAAGAGTTTGGTCAGATATTTCTAAGGCAATGTGTCACATCCTGTGTCAGTCCGACCCCTAATTCTGATCCTCTGTCCTTTCCTCTGATCTGATACCCCTATTCTGACTTCTGTATGTATTTCCAACTCCTGTATATCTCTCTGACTCCATTCTGTCATCTTATCTCTTATCTCCATATATCTGACATCTGTACTCACAGCTGGTATCTCATATTGCCAGTTCTAGACACCTCATTAGTGATCTGGCGTCAGTCCTCTCTGACTTCTGTCTCTGCCCTCTGTAGTACATAGCCTCAGACTCTGAACTATATATACTCTGTACTTACCTCCTGTACTACTCAGTCTGAATATCAATTCTAGCTATCTTCTCTACTTTCCTCTTCAATCTGCCTCTGTCAGATTCTGTCTCCAACATCTCCATCCTCCTCCATCCAACCTACGACCTCAGAGGACTGAGTGTGCGCAAGGGTACAGTGTGCCACCCTGCATCACTGAGACCAACATCCTCAACACCTCCAACCTTCCAGACTCCTTCCAGGCCCCTCTCATCCCTCTTGCCCCTTTCATCTGTACCTCTGACTGACCAGAGCAGAGTGGAGAAGAACATGCTCTAACACAATGCCAAGATATTGAAGGAGATGTCATTATTCCAAAGGATCACCCTTCATGCTACATGGTTGTTGATCAAGGATTTTGATGTCTCCAGATGTCCAGTCTATCTCCAGGTTAATGTCTTTTAGCCAGGTGATTCCTAAAATGACTTTTTCATTTCTACAGTCAATGACAAGGAATCAGCATAGTTCCAATCAATTTCCAATGAGGATATTGAGTACTACATAGTGATAGATGATTCCATTTTTATTTTCTGATCCATCTATATTGTTCACCCAGATGGGTTGTGTAAGTTGTTTGGTTTTCCATCCATTCAGATGGACAAGGTATTTATTGATGAAGCATCTAGTTGCTCCACTGTTGATTAATGTGGTGAGATCAATGATTTTTATTGCATCAGATTCATATAGGTGAATAGAGAGTTTGATTGCCCTAGAGTTGGGGCCTAGTACAAATATAGATACAATGGAAAGGGGAGGCAAAGATGTTGTCACTTCCCTCATGTTTAAAAATCCTGGGAAGTATCAACCCTTTGGATGTCCTATTCCTCTGAAGTGCAGGTTCAAAGGATTTGGAGTAATTCTTCCCTAGGGAGGTCTGAGTTTTGGATGAACTCTCCCAAGACATCCTCATTGGTTACTGTGGCATTGACTCTATGAGGTTGAGGAGGGAATCATTGTGGTCCTTCTTTTGGATAATTGGTGATTCTACACCCAACTCAGTGACAAATGAAGTATTTGTTGTTCTTTATGTGTTCTGCTCTTTTGACAGGTGTCAAGTGGACTGTATCAATGTCCATAGTGTTGGGATCCCTGTGGTTGTAGAAGGTTCCAGTAGAGGGGAGCAGAATGTAGTTCCTTCATTCCCTAGTCTTTTGAAAGCATTAGATATTTTCATCAAATATATGTGCCTTTTTGATCCAATCTCTCTATTTGGTGGGCTGTGGATTTAAAGTTGTCATCATGTTAGCAAGTTGTTTGTCAACTTCTCTTTGTAGGATATTGATTAAGATATTGTCATGTCCTGTTTCCAACTGACTCCTCATCACCTTGAGCTCAAAGGTGGTGACATATGTATCAAAGTTCCCTCTCTGCATTTGTCCTAGCAAGTTCCTTTGATTTGAGTCCTTGAAGTCACTTTGTTTAAGCTCATACAACTCATTCCAAGACCTTTCCTACTGTCCAGTAGGAACAAAGGATTCCACAAAGGCTTCCCAGAATTGGATGAAGGTGCTGCTGGCTACTTTTGGATACTAGGTTTCTGTGAATGCTGCTGTCCATCCTTTGTTCATTTTATTCAGGCAAGTAAAAATGAGGACTGTGTTATTGTTGTAGATGTCCTCATTTATGGTGAAGAAGGACATCATGGCTAGTATCTATCTTGTAGCATTGGTTGCAGTCCCATGAAAATCTCCTAGAAGAGCTGCTCTGAGCTCCCCTTTCTTTCTGTTGTGAGCAGGATCTGCCATGAGAGTGTCTTGGTCGGATTCCAGATTTGTAATTAATACAACAAGAGAGAGATAGGGCAGGTGCTGGAGGAGGTGCAAGAGAGGATTCTTCAAGGACCATTTCTGGAGTTACTGATCTTCATCTTTCCCTGAATAGAAGGCTAGGTGGTGGTGGTCTAGGGGCTCCTGATGTTATTCTTCAGGGTGGAGCAGGGGAGTTGGTCTGGTAGGGGTTTTCAAAAGGTCATTGTTGCTCAACAGGAATCTGTCCTGGGGTTGGTGTCAAACTATGTATTTGGGCAGTATAGCCCACTCAGCCACTATCTAGGAGTTGGGAGAATGACTGAGGAACAGAGGATGACGAAGACACAAGTTAAATACCAAAGGGTGAAGGCATGCTTGTAACTCCACACCTCAAATTCAACTCCAAAAATGGTTTAAGTGGTTTCAAGAACATACCATAAGGTTGAAAGAAAAGGAAAGGATATATGAGTATGTGTCCTGTGGTCCTATAGGACATCTGGAGACAGATCAGAGTAATCAGACTGGAGTAATTGGACCTAATCAGAGGTGTGATCTCCAACACTCCCACTCAAGCACAGTCATAGTCCCATAGCCCAGGTGAACTTCCAGTGTTGTTCTCTGGTGAGTGCCTTAGTGAGAATGTCCATGATCATGTCTGCAGTGGGTACATAGCAGATAACTGCTTCTCCTTTGGCCACCAAGTCATCTCAGATGAAGTGGTACTTCTGTTGAATGTGCTTTGTGCATGCACAGAATTGCAGATCATGGGATAGGATGATGGCTGCCTGGTTGTTGCAATACAGGATTGTTGGTCTCTTTTGTGGATGTCTGATTTCTTCAAAAAATGTTTGCAACCAAGCAAGATGTTGTCCAGCTATGCAGAGTTTGATGTACTCCAATTCCATGATGGACAGTGCAACCATGCTTTGTTGTTTGCTGGACCAAGAAATAGCACTGTGGCTGCTAAGGAAGAGGAATCTGGACATAGAAGAGTTGTTTGGGTTTTGTGACCAACCAGTATCAGAGTATCCTTGGAAATCCATGTCTATAAATACATCATTTCCATCATACTGGAGTTCCAGGTCTATGGTTGCTCACACATAGCAGAGAACTTGCTTTGCCACCTCCCAGTGGCAGGCCTTCAGAGAAGTACTGTACCTGCTAAGGGTTCCTACTGCATATGCAAGGTCTGGACAAGTTCTGAGCATGAGATACATGAGGGACCCAATAACTGTCAGGTATGAGATGCATTTAGTACTGATGCAGATTTCTGGAAGGGTGGTGTTGTCCTCCAGATCCATGGTGGAGATAGTTGTGCTATATACCATGAGTGTCCAAACTGGGGTGGAGTTTTCCATGCTGGTGTGCTCAAAGTACGATCCATGCATACCAACCTTGTGACACCAAAATAGTGTAGAGTTTTCAGTCACAGCAGACCTTGACTCTGAGAATATAGTGAGCCTTGCCAAGGTCATGCATTTTGAAAGAGGTGGAGAGGGTCTGCTTCATAGAGCCCATGAAGGCTCTGGAATTTGCAGCAAGTACATCAGCAAACCAGCATCTCAGGTACAGTATCCCAGTATAGTCTAGTTGGGATACACTCTGTCCTGTTCTGGGATGGACTGTCAAGGGCTGTCAACTTCTGTTCCTTGATTAGCTAAGCTTAGTGTTGTTGAACATTTGTCACATGCTGGGTCAAGTCTGATCTCAGTCTGTCACATACTGGTCTTGGCTGCCAAGTTTGTATCAGTTAGCTGTTCAACCATTAAATGTAGTGATAAAATGTAGTGGCAAAACATAGCAGCAAATTAAGTATTGGGGTACTAGTTCATACAACAATGTAATAATACACTAGCTCCATCATGGCCATACTCTCCCCCTTTCCCTCCTCCATCACCCCCTCCCCCTCTCCTCCCTCTCTGATCCCTCCCTCCCCTCCCTCTTTGATCCCCCCCTCCCCTCCCTCTCCCATCACCTCCTCCCTCACCCTCTCCCCTCACCCCCTC
>JBBPLV010001076.1:0-11803 GCA_038089975.1 Boletellus ananiceps | reverse complement strand
CGACACCGTGCTTCTCATGTCAATCAGTGTTACTCAGCCGGGCGTCACAGTAAAGGGTCCTCGCGCTCGTGCTTATACGATAAGACTCGGATGGCACGTTAGCGCAGCAATCTCATCCTAAAACCTCTGCTATGGAACGCCGGATGCGGCAAGCAAACTTCTACTTCTTGAATTGTGCCAAAGTCCCACAGTGATCACCATTTGGTGTCTGAATCTGATTGTGACTATTAGTCCCGGCAACAGGCGCACTAAAGAAAATACGGATTGGGCCCGCCCTGGCAAGCTCTCCATGCACAGCACTCAATGACGCGATGCCTCTTGGCAAGTGTGCCGAAACCGGCCTGACATACAGCGGCGACACTAAAAAAATGTGGCTGGGCCGCAAGATAACGCAGATAATAGTCGCAAAGAAGGTGCTGTCTGGGGAATTCCGTACCGTTGTGTTTCCAGCATTCGCTTCGCCAACCGCAGTCTCCGCCATGACTCGTGATGAATAGAGTTTTCGACCAACCTTCTCGTGGCAAGTTTCCAAACCGGGATGCAACAAGGCGCCATCTTCAATTTGAATTTCGATCTAAGCCCACCGGCATTATTGACACGCCCTTCAAATGCAAGCTCGCGCTAGATAGCAGACGGATGAGTGCGGAGCACTGTCGAGCGTGTCTCTGTTCCCCTTCAGCAACAGGGGAAAAATATACAAATACTATCTAATCTGTCCTGATCAGGACAACGGTCTCGCGAATGGCCTGCTGACACACATGAAGTAAAAGATCTTGAATGCACGTCCAGGCCTACGCCTGTGATATTCCATTGTAAATGCAACTGCGAACATATTTATGGGTTCGTGGCTCGCTTTGGTGGAACCGGCAGGACCGATTCTCGCTTTTCCCTCGGGCTCTACTTCTTTTCCTTAATTGTGATTTCTCGTTTCAGCCCCTGTCCCAATGAGTAAATGTGTCCGATCCACCCGCCACTCCCATGGTCTTCTTGATCGGTCCGTGTTCACTTTCTTATCTTCATCCTATTTATTTTTAATAAAATGAAAAATTCCCTTAGTCAGGCGATCACATCCGTTTGCATCGCCCAATTCACGGGCCGACCAACCACAAAGCCGCCCATTCGCTGGTATCTAGGGCGTTAGGTCAACATGCTCAGAAATGGGATACGCTTCTCCAGCCCAGAGGACCAGGACTTGCCTACGCAAAGGTCGGGGTCGTGTCCTGCCATTTCTTCCGCACCTCTTTTGCGTCCTTTTTCTCTCTCCTGCCTAGCAGCCGAGTCCCGGACGCCGTATCTACGCCTCAACACGAACTGTGGCGTGGTGTGGGCGAGCTGCCGCATTCAATTTTCAGATCACATTCGCCGCTATCCATTGGACAACACGACCGTGAATAGGGAAAGGAGAGGAACCGCCATGTGCACAACCTGACGTCTGGCTCGATTCACATGCCATGCTGTATGTGATAAACGTGTCACCACCCATACTGATCAGGAGGGTTTCTGACTGCATATTTGGTCTTCCTTCATGCCATCCTACTCAGGCTATCTCTTCGGGAATGTTTGTGTGGCTTGGCAACTGTACAGGTCAGGATTGTGCGTCGCGCCATCTGGGATGAGTATACACGACTAGGTGATGCGCTCGTAGTCAAGGCCTTTGTCTGGGACTCATGGCCTGCCTGTTGGCACGTTGCCAACAAGGCGTGTAATTTCCGGTACCGTAGTTCAGCGGTGCCATGCCTTCACTTCAGGTGTCGCAAGCCCCTCCTTTGCATTTGGCTGACATAAAATAATGTTTACCATTTGTGAGAAATTATTTTGACCTATTACTTCCAGGACCTTGACCATCTATGGTGCAGACAAAATGCTATCATAAATATGCTTACACATAACATCACCATATCCTGCTGTAATGGCCATAACAGCTGTTGTGACAGTATCACATAGTGTGACATGGATGTGACAATTAAACCATAACATGGCTACAACACAATAATCATTTATGGAAAGCATTTAGCCATCTCCATATCCAGGAATAGTTAAGGTTATCTAGCACTTGATGCTTCAAGATGATAAATAAGCATTATTATTATTATTTACAATGAAACCTTATGCCATCGGACGGACCATTGAAATTAACTCAAGAGCTTTGTCACCTTCCCTCAGGAGACCCCAGCTCCAATGAGGTTCCAATGTGCCGCAGTTTCCCCTCCATACTGGCCATAGTCTCACAGAAACTCAAGTTTATTTCGTTCATATGCCTTGCCAACTCTCCAATGATCTCATTCAGTTGCAAATTGCTTGGCATGGCTGAGGCCATTGGATACTGTGGATGGGCTGATACGCATGTGGATCGCCCTGACCAGGGTCGTTAGCTTCGTTGTGATCGATCGCCACATCCCCAGTGACTCCCTGGCTCCCCGGTCCCCTCTTCCCAACTTCGTTCTTCAAGGGCGCCCATCCAACCCGGCTAAGAAAGATTGCACTCCATCTGGGCAAGATCCATCACACGAGATCCATGTACGTAGCGTTCCACAACGCACGGCATTCGACCGCTCCAAATCACATGCAGGGCATCACATCCATTTCTTTCCCCGTTTTCCCTGTTTTGGTGGTCGATCTTGCAGCGCTCCAGTCGGCAGGGCCTTTCCGCCGTTCTACCCATACCTCTTCTCTTTCTTCCCCGCTGGTCGGGGCTTGGGCTCGTTCGTCACTGGCGTCGCAGCCGACTTCTCCACATCATCACCTCTCTCCCGCACCTCCACGATGCCCTTGCGAGCCTCAAAGTTCCCCGTCTAGCCAAACCAGCAGTTACATGGATCACGCGGCCCTCGCAAAACGAGCCCCCCGAGCTGAAACCCGGACAGCGCCATCATGAACGCCGAGCACGCCCGCCCAACCATGATGGGCAAAGACGTCCGTCCCGACCAAGATGCCCAGGACCTGGTCGATGAACAACTACGTACGTCATATCCACCACCCACCCCCACCCCCCGTTCACCATCGTTAGCTTGCATCCCACCCAGTCGTGAGCTCACGGACGCCGTGCGCAACTGACCGATAGCGTGAGGATGGCGTTCAGATGCGCGTGCGGCTTCACAAACGCTAAGCGAGGTCGTCGTCGTCGACGTCGCTTGCTCGCTCCAAGAGCAAGGTCATCATATCTGAACACGGCCATGGTCAACGATACTTGTCGCATTTGAAGGCCCCCATCGGGCCCAAAACAGGCGATGACCACCGTGGACACGTTGATGCCTCCTGCGGCGGTCTGCACGGACGAGCGTCGCCACCAACGCTGCATACCATGGCACGAGCCTTTCAACCCACACACCAAGTACGCCAACGAGCACGAAAAGGCCGATGTCAAGTCTGACTCGGGGTCGTGTGAGATGAGACAGATGCTAACTGAATCGCCCACGTCAAGTGGTAGTATGGGAGCCCACCAGCAAGAACGTCGACGTGACCCAGAAACTGGTGATACAGGCACTAGATCAGTGCAGCCTATATCACCAGTGGCTCCGTCACAGCATATTTAGCCATAGTAAACAGAACGTTCCAGTACATCAGGTCACGATTCCTGGGTGGGTAGTCTGGCAGGAGGAGATACACCCCACCAACCCATGTACTAGATTATCTGCCATGAATTGAAATTCCCAATGATTCCTGCAAGCACACTTGTGACCAGGATTCCAAGTATGATCCCAGACAGTATGGCAGACAACACAGATGCTTTCCGTTCTGCGAGGGACATGAGGATCGATGGAATAACGCTGGTGGCACCGATTCAGAAGCAGAGTGCCTCAAAAGCATGCAGATGGCGGAATACCGCAAGCCCGATGGTAAGCGTGGCGGACATCGGGATCAGCAGCAAGCCCAACTGTCGTCGCTGGACGAGATCTCCAAGAGGTGTCATCAGAAGGAGACCTATCTCATACCTGGTCGACGTATCAGAAACCTGCGCTAGATCATACGTCAAAGCGAGCGTGGTTTACCCTGCCTGTATCAATTGGTATCCTGAGAGACGGCTCGCCATTAGGCATATCCGGTGAAGAATGACCATTAAAACCACTTACACAGGTGTTTTACTGTAAGAGACACCGAAAGACTTTGAGAGTTCGACTGAAAACACCTGAGCATCCCAGCAAAATAGCGTGCTCAACGAAGGTTTGATAGTGATATAGCATCGCAGCGACTTGGAAAGGATAGTCAGGAAGGACTTAGAGAGGTTGGACCAAAGCAACACACTGAATGTGCTTGCGAACCCGAAGAAGACGTTCAATGCCAACCCGAAACGACACGGCCTGTCGGGATCATGGCAGAGCCTCCTGGAAGTCGGGGGGGTACCCCAAAGTCGGTCGACGATGCATTCTTGTGTGCACGGTCGTCGACGGGGGTGCTTAACCTGGCGCACTAGCCTCGCTGTCAGTGGTCGGAGAAAGCATGGAAGGGTCATTGTCGGGAAGGTGAAAATGGTGTCGAAGGCGTAGCGAACTTGGCCAGCTTTGTCGATTGCCAGACTAGATGCGCGATCACTAAGTCGTCACGTTTGCCTACTTAGAAGCCTACGCCCATGTCCGCCGCTAGGGTACTAGTCGGGCTCTAGAGTGCATAGCGGCTGCTAATTCGTCAATCAGCGAATCAACTGCAGGTGGATTTTATGAGTGAAAATCAATTGAGGGCTTGGATTCACCAGGCTCAAAAGCGTGATCTCTGGTCGACTGGGGTCGACACTGCCGGACCGAGTCGGTGTTAAACTCATGACAACCATATGACACATGTTGGAGTATGTGGCGCTACGTCCGCACTTTTATTCCAAGAAGGCCGTGGAGCAGTGGAGCAAAGCGCCACCAAAGACAAATGTGATGTAATGGGCGAAAAAAGCGGCGCGGCATAAATGTGTAGACATAACGCCATATGAGTATGCATAGGATAGAAATACGGACTAGGTTACATCTTCGGCCATACCCACGGAATCTGTACGCCAGTTGGTAGTCTCGAGTCATCAGGGTCTCCCGAAAGGGTGGGTGTAGACACCAGATGAACGCAAGAACCGCTTGCCATACTCCAAAGTCACCCACGAGTATTGTGTGGTGCCGAAATTGGTTCAATAGGATCGAAAATCATCAATGTAGAAAGCATAGGACATCCGCTTCGAAATCAGTCCTCCACAGGCTACAGCGACAGCCGTTCTCGGAAGCCGGCCACCTGAGCGGAAATTCGGCTCGTTTCTGCGCACCTCGCCACCGCAATTTCTGCAAGTTTGACCAAGCAGGTCTTTGTTCTTCCCAGACTCCGAAGACGACAGCCTGAGGATGCTCGGTTTTGTTGGAGCACTAGCTATATTCAGTTGTTTCTCCGAGATGTACCGTGTTGCCCGGACATCGCCCTAGTAGGTCATGCTGACACAACGTTCAAACGATACTCACGCATATGTAAAGTGATTGTGATCATTGGATCACACATACGACGCCCAAGATACAGCAGACCCCTCACTCTCTGATCCGTCTGGGGCCAGTATCTCGCGTTCATGGTGTTGACGACCTCCTCTCTCTTCCTACACACACTCGTACAGGTGGGCGTCGATCATGTCTTCGTCAACTGGGGCTCCGACCACCCCGCGATGCTGGAAGAGCTCGAACGCCAGCGTACGACAAATGATGGCCACGCGCTCACGGTCGTCACATCTCCAAACGAGGTGGTCGCGCTGAGTGCGGCACAGGAGTACGTCCAGGTGACTGGCAGGCCGGCTGCCGTCATCGTCCACGTCGACGTCGGGACGCAGGTGAGCGCGCCCGACGCCTCTTTTCTTTGCACCTCGAGTCATCGCTAATACTGCGGGTCGTGATGTGACCATGCCTTCCTCTTCTGCGTGGCGCCCTCCATAGGCGCTTGCAGGCGCCGTTCATAACGCGGACAAGAGTCGAGTGCCCGTCTTGATTTACGCCGGTGCGGCGCCGTTCACGACGAGCGAAGGCACACTGCGAGGGTCACGCAACGAGTGGATTCATTGGGTACAAGGTACTTTGAATCTTTGTCTCCGCGCATCTAGGAGGGGGACTCATGCGGGCGAGTTCGTTAGACGTGCACGATCAGCCAACGATCGTACGACAGTACATACGTCATGCCGCTCAGATCGCCTCTCCTGCGAGTTTACCCAACCAAGTTCGACGGGCCCTTCAAGTGTAGGCGCTGTGCTCCACAGCGCATGTAGAATGTCCTTATCGGTTTATTGCAGTGCGACGAGCGAGCCAAAGGGCCCCGTTTATCTTTGGACTCGGAGAGAAACTATGGAACAGGAAATTGATCTATCTCTGCTGGATACCCATATCACACTCAAGAAGTGGCCCTCTGTTCAGCCGACTGCTCTCCCTACTACAGGTGCAGTGATTCATACTGTTTTGACTACGTTCCATACCGACCCGGCCTGCCTCCAGGTGGTGCGCCACATTGCTGACGCTCTCTTGGGTGCAATATCACCTCTCTTGATCACCTCTCATCTTGAACGAAACCATGAGGTGTTCCCTGCGCTCGTCACGCTGTCACATACGCTCACCCTTCCCGTCACCTGCCCCTCGGCGACGAACCTGCCTACATCCCATCCTTACCTCGTTGGATACTCTTTCTTGGGGGAAGGACCTCAAACACCACTTCTCAAATCGGCCGATGTAGTGCTCGTTGTCGATGCCGAGGTTGCTTGGATCCCAATGAATAAAGACGAAAGACGAAGACGGTGAATATGAGCGACCGAGCGAGAGAGCGCGATTAATGTCATCGGCAGCGGTGACCCGCTCAAGCGGGGCATTGGCATGGACCAGAATGATGCGGATCTCGTTTTCCATGCCGACGCAGCTTCGGGAAGCCATCGGGACCCGGACCGCCAACGGATGGTCCAAGCGGACGGAGCACATCTCGAAACATCATCGCGCGTGGAAAGAACGACTTCGCACTGCGGAGCTGTTCCCCCCATCGCCTTTGCCTTCGGGCTCGGCCGGTCTCGCACCGTATACCACACCACAGATTGTGGGCGCGCTTCGCGAGGCGATCAGAACGAGGGGGATTCCGCGCGAGAGCACGCTCGTCCTGAATGAAAGTATATCCAGCTATCCTCTCGTCTGGTCCCACATACAACCGGAGATTCCTGGCGAAGTCATCGGCTCTGGTGGCTCTTCGCTCGGCTGGGCGCTTGCTGCAGGGGTCGGATCCATCCTCGGCAGACGCGCGACGAGAAAAGGGAAGACAGGCACGGGGTACGAACTTGTCACGACCATTGTTGGTGATGGGACCTTCCTGTTCGGAGTCCTAGCAAGCGTGTGCTGGATGAGAAAGAGACCAGTCTAGATTAGGACCAGGTCAGCTTTCAGCAAGAAATATACTCATGTTAATAGGGGTGAGATCATATGTTGATGTAACAAACACCAACCAGGTGTGTAGGAGTGGTGGCATAAATATTGGTCACAGACATGGAAGCATACACTGCATACTGAGTGAGTTGTTGATTATGAGTTCTACCCATTGTAACTCTCAGGATAAGCATCTTTAGTAGTGCTCAAATAGTGCTAAGCAAATGGGTATGGTAAAGGTTGGAGACTTTGGAAGCATAGTGGACAGTGTGTTTTATTTTTCCAGGAAAGGACTGAGGTGATGCAAATGAATGAGAAAAGGAGTATGTAAACTCTTCCTGATGAGGCTAATGACCTTGATAGCCAGCAGTACAGATATGAACCCACCTGTATCTACCTACAGTTGGAGATATCTTTTTGCTTTCATCTAAAATGTGCACAGAGCATATTCTCAGTATCTGTTGTGACACACTGGCAGCACAGTCAGTTTAGACTTGTTGATGACACTGCCATTTGTCTGCCTTATATGTATACCCTCTTGAAACAATGACACACTGTATATGATATCACAGCCCCAGATCATTACCCTGGTACTAAGTGGCCAGTAATTTGGATACTCACATCCCTTGTATATGTATATTACCAGCACCCCTCTAGCATTTTTCCCCCTCTGCAACCCAGGCTAAGTTTGGAAATTGTCAGGGATATACTAATGTTAGTAATCATTCTGCTATATTGCTCAATGTGTAAATACCTAAGTCAAGGAAAAGATAAAGTGCAAAATTTTATAAAGAAGAGTGTCAAGCAATGTATGACAATCCAAATGAAGTTGAAGAATCACTTCCAACGAGTGATCCATGACTCTCCAAACAAAGAAAAATAGGCACAAATATTGTCAGTGAAGAAAATTAGACAATGAATTGGAAGACAATGACGGAGGCACGCATGCCCACTCCTACTTCTTGTAACACCAAGCAATCACCATTGTGAACACAATCACATGTATCACTCCAGGTCCAATCAATACCTGCCTCCTGCACAATCTGGCAGAGCATCTTCAGCTCATAGTGTGCGGGATTCGAATGGATTGTTGTTTGGACTCATCAACGGGCCTCTCCCGATTGTACCATGGAGTTCCGGGTGTGTGATCGTTTTCAAGCCGGTGTACGATGGGATGTACGAATGCATACTGTACACAAACGCAGACCCTGTTTTGCCTGCGAAGCATTGGGGCTCACGATGGTAGCGTTCTTGTGCACCGCATGTATCCCAGCTCTTTTTGTCAAAGAGTCGTCCGTCTCGTGCTATTTCCTACCTTTAGCTCACGCGTGTTGCTCCTGCATCTCGCCCCTCGCCCAGAGGAATCACGATGCTGCTCAGAAATACCTGCCACGTCATGCTCGTGTACAGCACCGCACGTCTTAGAGTGGTTTCTCTCACCAGCATCCCAAGCGCGGCCCCCTCAAGGATCGATCGACGTTTCACCCGACGACCGGTGTCTATCCGCGTCTCTCACGAAGAACAATACCACGCTACCCGCAAGAACAACAACCTACACGTCCACCAACATGGTCAGCGGAGAGGGGGGGAGCCAAAGCCATCGACGAGCGCACCAGGTGCACGTAAAACAAGAGCAGGGGTGACGTGTTGATCGTCGCCGTGAGAATGCTTCCCATGATGATCGGTGAGAGCACACCGCCCACGCTGCTCACCATCTCGATGGCCGCCAACGCCTCCCCTGAAAGTGCACCCAACGTCAGTCCCGGTCTCACGCCCATGATCGACATCGAACCTTGCTTCAACGGGTCGACCGACCCGACTGCCAGGCTACCGACCGTGGGCCCACGTATCACGGAACACCCGACGAGAATACCGGCTGTGGTGTATCACGCGAGTCAAGAGGCGAACAAGGCACTCAAATTTGATGCTTACAGATGATTAGTGCGAGCTTCGTCGTGGACGCGGCTGCGCACAAGAATGAGACTGCTGCGACGACGCACGACACTATTGCGAGATGCACATCCAAGCGATCCGAGGTCTCCTGTTTCATTGCCTCGCTGTGGGTCATATCCTCGTCCACGGGAGGGAAATATATAGTTCTCCGGCTGTAGTACGGACGTAAAAGACGAACAAGCAGGGGGACAAGAACCGCCAGCGTGACCGTGGCGCTGACAGCGAGAAGAGTGAGAAAGAGACCAGTCTGAAGCAAGGAAAGGTCAGCCTGCAGCGAGAAGTATTGGTGACAGCGCTCACATCGGCAGGAGTGAATTTGTGTATCGATGTGGCAAGTACCAGCCAGGCGGGAATAGCGTAGGCGTTGGCGGTCAAAAACACAAAAACGTGCAGCGCACACCAAGTGAGTCGCCAATTGCGAGTTCCACCCGCCGTGGGAGTGGGGATGAGCATCTTTAACGGCGCAAAAATGTGTAAAAGCGGTGATAAGTAGGTGGGTATGGTGCGAGTGGGACGCTCTGGGTGCATGGAGGACAGTGCGCTTCGTTTCTCCACCGGAAAAGACTCGGGGAGGACAGAGGCGAGGTAAATCAGTGAGAAAAGGAGCATCAAGGCCGCAACGTAGAAAACGATGAAAGGGTTGCCCGTGTGTGTTGTGATGGACCCTCCTAGGGCAAATGGTATAGAAGAGCCTGCAAGCAGTCTGAGGAAAGGCAGAAGATTCGCAATCAAGATCCACACCTAGCGCAGTCCACCCTGCCATTTTACTCAGAGCGGCAGTTCTTGTAGGCCGAATCAGAGCCATCCAGGAGACCACGAGTATGAGACACACCTCTCTTCCGGGGCACATACATCGACGATGTACGTGCTGGTGAGATAATCATAAAGGGCTTGGCCAGAGAATGATTGGCACAGAACCGCCGCAAACAGAGCCCAGCCAACAAGCCAACCAGGCGTATATTGTAACCCAAGCATGAGACAATTCCGAGCAATCCCAGCGACAAGCACGAATAAGAAGGCAGGTCTCCGCCCGTAACGCGACGAAAAATGACTCAAAATGCCACACCCAACTATCGCTGAGATACTTGTCAATCACCAGAACGTTCACCAAAAACGACACGGACGTACACATGGTGCCATCCACCACGCCGAGCACTGCAATGATGGTCGAAAAAGACCGTGCGATCTCGGGCGCATCACAGAGGTCCGAAGAGGTCAGGACACTGGACACAAGACCGGACGGATCACTTTGCGGGATGTTGGAGAGCCTGCAGACAGCCTGCCGTATAACTTCGATGAGGGTGGTCGATGGTAACAGATTGGCCAGCCTTGTGGCAAACACGACCGGGATAAGGAGTGTCTCTGGTGAGAATCTCAGTCGCTCCCCTCTTCTCTGCCTGCTTGCTGGCTGAGACTCGTCAATTAACGGGACAGTTTCATGGTCCACTTGGTTCTGGGACGACATGGCGTACGAGAAAAGTCCCTGTGGTAGGTGAATGTTGTCCCCGCAGCCAATCTCCCTGTCCACGCGTCTTCATTTTGGATCAAGCTGACAGTGATAGGCCAATGAGTCAGCATGCTTTACGCACCCCATGACGCGGTGGTGGTAATTCAACTATCCAGCCAACATGCGAGCTCTGGTGATAAAACTTGGATTGACCGTGGCAGAGAAAGTAGAGAAAGGGTTCAAAGGACACCATGAGCGCATACACACTGCGACTAGTGATCGAGGCGTGCAACGGCCGAGCATCCGAATCGAACTCCGCAGCCGAGCTACCGCAGTCGGTCACTGCCCTCCCGCCGACCAAGTTCAAAACTCTTTGAAGATCTGTGGAGACCAACTGAAAGTGCAGTGTTGTCTGATTGTCGATGTGAAGATCAGGAAACAATCCAAGCCGTGGAAAGACAGACCAGAGGCTATAACTCTTCCCGGACAAATGGCGCTCGTCACAATATCCGGTTATCCGTGCGCAGGCAAGTCCCATCGCGCGACGCAGATCAAGGACCACCTCGAAAGGCGTCTTGCTGACCCCTCCTATACTGGCCCGTCGCTTACCGTGACCGTCATTTCGGACGACACGCTCAACATTCCTCGGTCGGCATACGATGGTGAGTCGTGTTCATGTGAAGCAGACAACACGTGGTGCTCACGACGGCGCATGACGATCCACAAATGCGTAAAGACAGCAGATCAGAGAAGCCAGCGCGCGGGACCTTGTTTACTGCTCTCCAGCGGGATTTAGGCAGCGACCGGATCGTCATCGTCGATTCACTCAACTATATCAAGGGATTCCGCTATCAGATGTACTGTGCTGCCAGGGAAGCCAAGGTCCGAGTGTGCACGGTGCGTGGTCCGATGCCCTCCACTGCCTGCCTTTCTCACCGAAAGAGAAGTAGGTCTATGCGATCGCACCGCCCGAGCAATGTCGCGAATGGAACACACTGCGGAAGGACGGTCCGTCGTACACGCCCGAAACGTGCGCTTTTGCGACCCTCTATCGTCGACCATGCGC
>JBBPLV010001075.1:0-11809 GCA_038089975.1 Boletellus ananiceps | reverse complement strand
TGAGAGGGGGAGGTCGGACAGCATATTTTGCTTTCTTGCGCTTGACAATAGCAGCGGTGGCTTTGACCTTCATCTCGGTGGGGGAATCGGGGAAAACAGATTTGGACCTGCCTCGCGACCGCAGTGAGGAAAGAGAACGGAAGCGGGTGAGACCACGGGGATTGCAAGCTGGTGAGGGAACAGGCGGGACGGGAATGCCCACGACAGCGTTTGGAGATGGTGGTTTGACAGCGAAAGAGAGCGTGGCAGAAATGGGGGTATTGGGGAGTTGGAGGAAGACAGAGGTGTAGCCGACAGTAGTGAGATCAGCCTTGAAGTCACGGATAGAGGGGGTAGTTTGGTGAGCCGTGATCGGTGTTGGGGTGATATGGAGGAAAGATGCGGAAGGGGGGCGAATGGATGTAATCGAAGGACGACGGCCTTTACCGAGAGAAGAACAGCGAGGTGGAGAACAGGGAGAGAGGGAAGCAGGAGTACCAGGTTGAACGTGAGAAGCCCAGGCAGCGATCGCGGAGAAGGTGCTAGACCTGCGGCGGGCGGTGTGTGTGGGAACGGACTCGAGAGGGAGAGGCGCCGGGATGCGTCCCTTGCGCGGAGGGGGATGGACAAGGAAGGGATAGTCAGCCTTGATAGCGGAATGCGTCATGGCGAAATCTGATCGCGGGCAGTGAGTCTGGAACGGGGAACAAGAACGGAATAAGACGCACGAGGAGGAGAAGGGGGCGAGACTGGCTCAGCTGTGCGACACGGGGCACGGAGCGCAGACTTATGAAGGGACGGGAGACAATCACTGGCTGGTAGACAATGCGCGCCCACAAACAAAAAGTCCAAATACGAACACAATTCACATACCACACTTGCCTTTTATGGCACACTGCTCATGGCGACCAGCCGAGGGTTCAACAATGGCTAGCCATGTTTCGAGGTGTATCTGCCGAGCAGTACCCTACCCGTACCACTCCTCACATCTCATGACTCGCCGCGCCTTCCCTTGTCACTGCCTTGGGCGTGGCTGGCCCCACTCCGCGTTGCTCCTCGAGATGCAAAGCCCCCCCTGACATGTCCACCCCGCTTTGCAGGCGCATCCGACGAGCCCCCACCTCCACGCGTGTGCCCTGTGTGTGGGTGAACGTTTGCAGCGATCCTAGCTCTCCCTCTCCCTCTTGGACCGAAATTGCCCCTCGACACTTGAGGGTTGTGTAGTTCAGGATGCATGAAGCCTCCGCCCTTCCCGCCCCGCCCAAACCGAATCGCTGGCGGTACCAGCGAGAGCGAGCTCATCGACTGTGCCAGATCATCCACTCGTCCCGACGATTGGCGAGGCGATAATGGTCTGGGCGAGACCGCCGGCGACCTCGCGTGGCTTCCGTCAATGCAGCGTGCCTTGGGAGTTTCCTCGCCCCCCTCAGCCTCGTCAACATCTTCCTCCTCTTCGTCCTCGCCCTCATCTGCTTCCTCATCCTCGTCCTCACCATCAGAATCAGCGTCTACTTCCATGTTCTCTCGCTCCCCTGTCTTGGTCTCCTGGCCTTTATTGTTGCCCCTCGGCTTCCATGTTCCTCGTATCATACTCGCTCCCTCTCCCCATTTTTTCAGGAGACCACCCACCCCTCGGTTAGTGACAGCAAAGAAATATTCCTTTGGGTATGAATGCGCCTGGATGAGATGTAATCTTCGTGTCTTGGGCGTCGAGAACAGACGTGGACATGAATCCAGATGGCAGGCAAACTAGAATGCAGCACTCCTCGTCAACAATAAAAGTGTCGACGGATCGTCCAAGGACACGCACGATCTTTTCGCCCCTCTCTTTTCGCACCGCAGCCAGCGGGTCATGGCACTCGGTCTGATGCTGTCCGATAACGATATGAACACGTCAGTCACGTCAAGCACGACGACAATGTCACTGCGCGCGCCCACCAGCTCTAACAACCGGGCGTCTGGGAAGACGCACCCGCACCCGCGCTGCTCGCATACGTGCGCATGGTATTTCCCGTAGTGAATCTCGAGATCGCGCGAGTTGGCGATCGGGGTCGGTTTGTTCAGCGGCGGATTGCAAGTCGGGGGCAGCGTACACAGCAAGGTGCGATCACGGTCATGCGCGTCGGTCGTTCGGGAGGCCTTGAACATGGGCGCCAGTTCTTGATCTCGGTCTCGATCTTGGTCTTGCGGGTGTGCTTGGACTGGGTTTTCGGACGAGGTCGTGTGTAGAAGCGATGGCGATAGCGCGTCTGATAATCGCGGACGTTTGGGAGCGTGCATAAGAGAGGGCGTGGATTTGACTAGCCAATGTATGTACCATCGATTACCTTCGCGCTACGCCGCCGCTGGCTTTCAACCATACCGTCACACGCTCGTGACCATTGTGTCACGCTCATTCCCTGTGTGTGTCGTTGCAATAACTCGATGTCGTCCAAACGCAAGTGGGACCAGGCCGGGCCAGAAATTGGCTCGGAGAACGACCTGCCCGTCAAGGCGACCAAGACCGACGAGGTCAAGTCCGCCTCCGAAGCCGCTGCAGCCGCCGCCGCCATCGCTGCAAAAATCGCGGCCCAGTTCAGCGCAGGCGGTGCCGCACCGGGGAGCATACAGATTGGGCAGAGGGACCCTCACGACGCCGAGTTCACGCACGACATCGACATCAACGACGTTCGGAATCGGTACTTGTTGACCAGGGGCTCGACGCAGTCAGAGGTGTGTTCTCCCCCACTCCTTTTTTTCCCTCTCTTTTTCAGGCGCCATTTTGCGTTTGGGTGGCGTTTTGTGAATTGAACGGTGCCTTTTGGATAGATAAACGAGCAGACGGGTGCATCAGTGAGCACCAAGGGCATTTGGTACCCGGATCGAACCAAGGCAACGGAAAAAGACCCCCCTCTGTACCTCCACCTCTCGGCGTCCTCGAGAGATGTCCTCCAGAATGCTATCGACAGGGTCAATGAACTGATCTCTTTGGACCTCGGGCCACTCGTCGAAGACAAAAAGGACCGACTGCGCGAGAAGGTAGGACGAGGCCGTCACACGTCGTTCTTGCCTCGCTCATCAGCGTCTAGCGGAAATGGCCAGAAGAAAAACTACCAGTTGGATTGGAGACGATACGAAATTTCAACGTTCGTGCCAAGGTGGTCGGGCCACAGGTGAGAGCGACCCGACGTTGGAGGTCCTTCGCTCCTGAACACGCCGTAGGGTGTCTTTGTGAAATACATTCAACAAGAGACGGGCACGCGCGTCCAGATCAAGGGTATTGGTTCAGGGTTTGTGGAGCAAGAGACTGGGAAAGAGTCGGAGGAGCCCATGCACATACACATCACGTGCGTCTGCCTGCCCAGTTTTGTCCACCGAGTAGCCCTGATATTTCCTAGCGGGCCAGACGAAGGTCAGGTTGCTCGCGCCAAAGTACTGACCGAGGATCTCCTCGAGGTTGTGCACGCCGAACACGGAAAAGCCCAGACGGCCCTCCTACAGCAACAAATGGAACTCCACCAGGCGCAGGTGCAGTATGCCCAATACAGTGCCATGTCGGTACGTCCGGCTACGCTCTACACGTCCAGGTGGGACGTTCACCATGCGACATTTCTTGTCTTTGTTTCCGTAGGGACAGGGCGGATATGGTTCCGCACCCCCACCTCCTGATAACGCACCACCGCCACCACCGCCCGGTGAACAACCCCCACCGCCCCCAGATGGGAGTGTACCTCCAGCTCCTGGGGCATCCGACTTGGATGCGTACTCTGCCTATTGGTACGCTGTGGCCCCTTGCTCACCCACTCGTCACGTTTTACTTTTACTCCTCTAGGGCACAATTTGGGTACGACGTCAACTCGGCCCAGTTCAAGGAATGGGCGGCGAGCCAGCAACAGCAGTATAGTCAATACTACGGTCAGCAGGGGTACGGGGCTGGTGAGGATGCACCTGGTGCGCCGGGGGCCCCGCCTGCACCCCCGGATGGAGCCGCAGCGGCGGCAGGGGCACCCCCGCCGCCGCCACCACCACCCGCATAGTCCACGTCCGAGTCCTGGGTCTGATCTCTGGGGGCAGCGTGGGACGTTCTTGTTATTGTTGTTTCCTTCTTTTTTTTTTCTTTAGCTTGCTTTATTTTTTCCCAATGTACATTCTTCGTCTTTTTGGTGCATATTTGGGGGCTTGGGGTGATCAACGTTGACATCGGCCGACGCTGTGTAATCGTCCGTGCGAGGGGTCGTCTGCTCAGGCTGTCGATGCAAGTACCACAGAGGTGCCGAACCTTCGGACGAGGGGTTTTAGGATCTGTGATCGTGTACGTTGCTACATGAGGGTTGGCCCTGCGGTCGTTCGATCAAACTCCCAAATGATGAGTCAATGTTTTCTTTATCTGCTAGCAAACTCGACTCAAGAGATCGTAATATCTATCACCACATGTGACTGCGTGACACATACGTCGCGATCGGTCAATTTGGATCCAATGTGCAAAAGGTGAGCTTGTGGACTTGTGGAGTTGGCGACGTTACATGTCAAAATCACTTACCCAAGATCTTACAGTGGTGGATCTACCGAGACCGCCATATGCTATGCAAGTACGGGGTACACTAGTACAGTCGACTCCCTCCGATACCCAATATAACCGATACTCTCTAAAACCCAATACATTTTTGGGTTTCCCGAGCTGTCAGTTTGCAGTAAATCCACGACCAAACCCGATACTCGATAGAGATATTGGCGATAGATACTTCCAAATTAGGCTATGTGTTCATTATATAATCAGTACTCTTGCCTGAACGCAGGTTTTCGCAGGCTCTTACTCCGGCCACATTTAGACTCTTGCTTTGCTTCCGCTCTTGGTCAATAGGTGACGACGACAAGTCCCCACCGGCATCCTCCTTGCAGCCAAAACAATTACATGCGTTGTCGTGCATGTGTGACGTGCCCTCGCCCTCCCAACTTTGCAATGCCATCGCATGCACCCTGTCCCTGGACCCACAACGTATGACCGCCCAATGATGTAGCACTAAGATGGTGATATCCCTCTCATACCCAATGTCACCGGCACAGCTCCCAAAATCCTCAACACGCCCAAGTGTTCACGAACCCATTACCGTAATCATTTCAGTGTCGTTATCGCCGCGAGTTGGCCTTGCAAAAGCCAAACCCATAGAAACGACGCGGTACATGTACTAATGTATCTTATGTTAATCACTACAGCAGCCAATTTGCTCTACCCTAAGAATGCGTAATGGTGCTAGGACGGGATCTCAAGCCGAAATATCTGATTTTGTCGGGTACTGCTCAATTTCTCGTAGACCCGATACTCCCTGATAACCGATACCTCGAAACCCAAACCGAGGGCTATCGGTTATGAGGGAGTTGACTGTATGTCGACGTCGTTTCTCCGTTCTCGTTGCTTGATTGATTTATCTCGTGTATATCGCATGAGCGATTCCAACCCGAATTTCGATCATCCAGTGTATTCGAATAACGGGTTGCCCTGATCATCATTCTCCCCCTTCGTCCAAGGTGAAGCAGATCGGCGTGCCCCAGCATCCTAGTTGTCGTATGCGATCACGCGAGAGGCGTCTCAAATCACACGGAACCCCGCTCAGATTCATCCTTGTTCAACCGCGCGCAGGCTGAGGCGCAGCACGTACGAAGCTTCCTTTGCATCAGTGTCGACCGCTCGCTCAGCTCGATAGCCCGAGTCTGCGCCTCGCCGGGTCAAAACGTCTGATCCCTCCGTCTCCGCATGACGTTCCCGCCCGTCTTTCTCTGATGCCCCACTCGAGGACTGCCGTCAGACAGGCCCGCACCCGTGTTCTGCCACCCTGCACTCTGCACCCCGTCCAATATTTGACTGCTAGACCTCTTTCCACTGTGCAGCGCTCAGGATTTTTGTTTACATGTGGAGTGGAACAAAGAAAACTATACCAAATGTAGAACGGGTCGGAGGTCCTCCGCTGCCACTCCGTCGTTTTGTTTCGTGCCCTCGGGTCAGCCAAAGCATCCTTGTCGAGGGTCGAGTCGTGTACAGAGCGCCATCATACCCTACGGAAACCACAGAAGTGTCTCTCAAGCTTTGAAGAGGCGCAAACTCTTCATTATTCTTGTTGTGTCCACTCGCATATTATAAGCCCAATCAAATTACATGAGTTATCGGCATCAGTACCAGAACAGCCAGCGAGGAGCAGGCCGCTCGGTGAGTCGACAGTGACGTTGAGCCCAGTGAATTAAAATGAGGAGCGAATACACATGACAGACGAAACACGAGGGCGCATAGTAGGCAGGACGGGTAAGCGGGACGACTAAAATACACTGGCGAGACAATGAGAGAGGGACCAGAAGAAACCGCACCTGGCGAGGCAATGAGAGGATAGGGGATAGACCGACCCGTACTCCTAAAGACTTACCAGGCGGAGAAAGAAAAAAAAGAAGGGCAATACGCACGAGTCAGCAGCGTCCACCGATTAGCTTTGTGTGTATTATAACACAAAAATGGGCGCCTGGGTAAAGTAATGCCAACATCAAAGCTGTTTGCTCGTGGGAGGGAATTGATCAGGAGGTATATTGGGCGGGAGCATGGTACAGAGGCAGATACTAGGTCACTATGAACCGACGGAGTGACAGTGGAGGACCTCCGACCCGTTCTACATTTGGTATAGTTTTCTTTGTTCCACTCCACACGTAAACTGAGCGCTGCACAGCGGAAAGCGGTCTAAATTTTTGCCTCCAGCTGGCCCTAGTGCCGCATATGCGATACCTTCGGCAGCAACTCACCGCCAGATCAGATCCGTCACCCCGTTTTCCTTGATGACGTGACGTATCAACTCAGCGAATATATGTGCCACTCAAAAAGTGAACATGACGCCGTCGGGGGCCCATCAGTACGTACCTTTGTCACATCACTCGAGCACTCAGTCATTTGTTATTGCCGGCCGCCGTTTGATTCCTACCTGACGGTGCTTGTCAGTGGTCTTGTTGGGCAACTTAATATATCTTGTTTTAGCCCGGCCGTTACGAGCCTGGACCATTATTCTGACAAAATATTACTTACGTTCCCTGGTAATAGCATGCAGCTGATTGGTGTGTACTTTCTTTGGTGTTTATCGTACCGTAACTTAGGCAGCGGCCAATATTTCGTAAGTCCTCGGTCATTACGCATGTGCAGGTACTTACACATTGTATATGCACGATCCGACTCGGCGATCGAGGGCAAACAAGAGAGCAAAAGGAGCGCGATGCCCCGATTCCCAGTCTGCATCCCACCGACGACATCGGCTCATGTTTATGATCGTGACCGGGTCCCTAAACGCTCTCTCTCTTTCTTTACTGAGGATAAGAGAAAGAGGGAAATGAGTACTATACCAACCGCCACGGATCTGGTGGTCTTCATGCTCACCTCAGCGACCACTCAGTTCAACTCGATGACCTAAGCGCGAGCCCAGCCCAGTCTGTTCGGTCCCATCACGACGTCCGTCGGTGTCTGTCCTGCCCGGTGCTATCCGACATGCCTGCGATTGGGTTCTGCAATTCGGTACTCTGTATGCCACTCAACACTTGAAGCGGCCTGTCCACCTCCGCGCCGATCGAACGCGACCCATACGTCCGGACCGTGAATCCATGGAGGTTGAGCACAAGCCTTTGACCAGCGATTGAGAGCAAGTTTGAAGTGCATCTGGGTAGCACAAGAAATAATCCTCGCGGATAAGGACGGGAAAAAGGGATATGCGTGACGCGCGTGTTTACTCACGTTGGGGCTAGTATGCCTATCGGACTCTAGGTGTCAATACGCCGGGTGTTTAGAGCTTGTGCACTATATCTGCAGAAAAAAATAGCTAACTTATGGACGGACGGATAGACGATTCTTGCCATCGTTTGGTGAGTACAAGTGTTTGTTTGTCAGGCGAAGTCGAGCGAATGTCTCACCACGTCATTCAAAATGTAGTGAATAGTACTGGCGATGAAGAAGACGGCAGCTACACATTTAGACCAAGACCATGAGCCACGTTTTGACATCGTCAAAATGTCACTGCCCACCGTCACGAACAAATAAGAAGAGGAGAGATGCTGAGTCGGGTAAAAATTCTTGAGTGTCGCCGGAGCCTTAAGGAACTAGGTGCCCAGTGCGCCCATGCACACGATCATCATATCATACGATCACCTGTGTCCTATTCCACCGCAACTCCCTTCCGCTCTCTCTCCCGGTCGTGTCATTTCGCCGCTCGTCGCTTACCTAACCTCCTCCCCTCCATCGCGGCTCTCTGTCGCTGTCCCCCTCGAACTCGCCTACCTCGGTCGCCGAGCCCCGTCGGCCATCTACAGAACTGATTTCAGCGGCACTGCTCGTCGTTGAGCTCGATGGGCTCACAATGCTGGGGTACCCCCGTTCTCGAAAACAGGGTGGGTACCGTGTGCCGGGCTACGTCATGCCTGAAAAGTTAGCAACCAAACGCCCGTGACGCGAACCACTCCAGCGTTACGCATTACGGTTGCTTCTATACAGAAGGCTACAGTAGGGCGCTGCGTCCTTTGCTAGACATTCTCTACTCCGCGTGTCAACTGCTAAGGGCCTGTTTGCGCCACATTTAAGGTCCGCCCCGGAGCTCGACTTGAAGCCATGCCCCGAAAGGTTCGACAAGAACGCTAACATTTGAGTACGATGGCAAGTATTAATCCCGCATAATCGATACTCGTTGTATTGGATGCGGCATTTTGTCTTCCTGAGTGCAATGTATTACTTAACCAAGAAAACTGTGGTAATGTTCTATTCAGTGGCCGGTCAACTTGAAGCACGGGCAAACTTTATCCACAAATGTTACGTATGGAGTGGCTGTCGCCGTCGGTCGCGTTCGCTTGGTGTCCACCAGTGGAGCCCAGTGATTGGCTCGCAATGCTGAGACATTCAGATTATCCAGCCACGGTAAGTGAGCCCAAAAATAGTCCGCGCAGGGTTTGCTGGGTTGGACCCGCATTGAATTATGCCAGATTCAGGTAACCGTTGCGCCCAGTGACTGGCAAATTGAGTAACGAGCCGTGGCGATGTCAACGGCATGACGCCCGGGGACTTGCAGAGGTGTATTTAAAACTGGTTTTCCTCTGGTGCACTTTACCTTCTCTTGTGGGATCGAACTCTGCCTTCGATTAGTGGGTCACGGTGCCATTACCGTGTGGACCCCGACCTTCTTTCGTTGTATCAAGACGATTGGACACGAAAGTAAGTCTTTTGCTTCTTGCATGAAGTAGGTCTGACCATCCTCGATGATTGGCTCTCGTAGGTGTCTTAGCGTTGCCAGTTACACTTGTCTGGTGTACGATCATGCCTTGACTTTCGACAGGGAGGTAGGTCGAGATCTTCATGCGAGCGTATGGATGTAAACGCCACGCATAGGTTGAGTTCATCTGGCGAGCACCGTGGACGTTCACCAAATTAGTCTTTCTCCTCAACCGATACGGTAATTTCGTCTTCCAGACGGCCATTCAGTTCGCCAAATTGGTAGGGGTAAAAGACCATCCCGCCGAGGTAGGGGCAATCGTGTATTCAACGCATATCTCTTACTGGCATCCAATTGAATAGTTCTGCGAGTTCCCCAATGTGATTTTGGCCGCGTACGCCATTTTTGCTCAGGAGTCCATACACAGCGAGTATCACCCCATACATTTTCGCTCGTTTCATCTGACATGTCACAGTTCTCGTTCTCCTACGAGCCTGGGCAATCTGGGGCTGCCAACGACGGGTTGCAATGATGCTGATCAGCAGTTATTCCGTCTACTTGTTATTTTTTCTCATCAAGGGAACGTTCAGCCTCATGACCGTTACCAGTGGGTCTTATCTGCTTCAGACCTTTTATCTCTATCTTGGTCTCGTTGCTAGTTCACACGTTCAAGTACGCAAGTCTCCCTGAGATTTGTGTAACAGAAGTCCCCCGTGCGTGTCAAACCGCTTCATCACAGAACCTTCACCTCACTGTTGTCGTACTATTTCGGGAATGACTTCAGCCAAGTCGGTACGTATTTCTAGTTATGACGAGACATGTTTGGTTGGCTTACCAGCTCGACTTAGTGGATACTTTTACTTGCGCAGTATGTACCTTTAAATTGGCCCGTGAAAGATTTCTTGCCCCTTACTGAGACATGTTTCCGATAGCGGTTTTCAGGACACGGTCGTCTTTGCTGTCACGATGGTGTCCCTTTGGCGACACTCAAGAAATTCCCAGCATCTCTACCCGACAACTCTCCTTTTCTTACTCGTTCGCGATGGTGATTTGAGATATGTTGGCACGTTTCATGTATACTCATGATTATGGTTTGAACGATGTAGCCGTCGTTTTTTATCTCGCTAGCATGTTTTTCGATGTCTTCAACTCGGTGTTGTGGTCAGTCGTTTGCTCACATGCCGATCATTTCTGCTCACAAGGACGTCCCAGGCTCGTTTATTCATCTGTGAGTTGGTCATCCTTGGTTTTTTGTCATGGTTCGTGCCCTGAAATATGGAATGGCGACGCCAGAATCCGAAAGGTGCTTTGGCCATGATGTGAGAAATGTATACGCCTTTTTTGCCATGCCTCATCTCATCTTCACGGTTGTATCAACCAGGTTCTCCTTGAACTTCCTCTCGATCACCGGTCAACGACTCGTCCTCAACCTCCGTGGTTTTACCGTCCGGACATACGGGACCGGTTCGCTTAGCGCGGAGGTGGATAGACAGCTCCAGATGTTCAGTGGTACACACCGGATGGAGTGGTGGCCCACTCGTGCAAGCCAGTCTGAGAGTTCTCGGGCAGAGGACCAAAGGAAGACTGATGAAGACATCGAAGCGGGTGCCATCATGGTTGATCACTCGGATGGGCGGTCAAGCGGGACACTTGAAACGGTTGTGATCAGGGAGGCAGTCCCGTGATAGAGCAGTGAGCAGGGTGGATTTAGCGTGATGTTCCGCGTCATACCAAGGCAAGGGAAGACGCAAATATGTGGGGTAAAGGTACTGACTGTGATTGTTTCATGATCAGACTAGGCACCACATCTCACGTTTGTACGATACAACTATACTAGAAAAGGGACATAATGCTGGCGAACTGGCACCAATCACTAGTCTTCCCGACTAATTTATCCAGCTTTTACCATGTGTGTGCGTGCGCGTCGAGATAGCGGACCCCCCGTTAACATCATCGGCGTGATGTCTGCCGCAGGCTGGGACGACGCGCGCAAGAAACATTCTAGTGTTCATGGACACGAGTGGGAGAACATGGTTTTCGAGGGGAGGAACCAGCGAGAGAAGCTACCCCATCACCCAACGATCAGATTGATCAGAACTCATCGACATGCCCGAGGAGCGTCCTCCCAAATGGTGATGGACCAGCGCATGTGTTGTTTCTGGTCGTTCAAAATGTCTAGAACGATGTGCTTCAATGGCAGTTTCGCTTGAGTTCGCGTATCCCCTTCGATTCGGACTAAAGATGTGTATGTGACAGACAAGGTACATCAGGAGCGGTTGCTAACGATAGCAACGTAACGCATAACGCAGGTCCGAGGGCGGGATTCATGAGATCAACTCTGAGGATGGGCTCTCCGAGTACACAGTGGGTGTCATAGTTGTGGCACAAGACTCAGGACGATGCATGCTAGTATTTTTTTTGTCGACTACCTCTCGACTTTGCTCGATGTAAGGTCGAAGCCTGACATTCTCGCTTTTAGTGGTTGCTAAGATTCGGGCCGTAACGCTCTCCACACCGTCGAGTTGCTAATAGAGTTGTTCAGAGTTAATTTCGACCGTCGACTTGGGGCCGATTTCGAAGTCGATTTCGTCAGCGAAAACGAGTCGAAAACCGATTTCGACTTTGACTCACCTGGT
>JBBPLV010001074.1:0-11818 GCA_038089975.1 Boletellus ananiceps | reverse complement strand
ACCTCAACCGTTCGTCTTACCCGTTCAGCGACCTGTCCTAATGCTTTGTACAGCCGTTTAGGACGCGTTCTTGGGTCCTCGTCGCCCTCAACCATTGGCGACTCGTCCGGTTTGACATTGGCGCGCCTGTCTCCGCAACTCGCGCGCCTGGCCCACTCTCACTTGAGCTCCACGCTCCAGGGCGTCGTGTGCCATCCTATGGTCCTTTCCGGCGGCGCTGGTGGTGCTGGTGGCATCTGTGGTACGTCGTCGTCAACCAGTCGTGTGCGTTGACTACCGTCGCCAGCCACCACTGTCGATCGATCGCGCACCAATGCACTCGATCTCTCCCCTTCGATCGACACGCTAGTACGACGCGTTCCACCACTCTCCCCCTCAAGACTTGCGTCCGGGGATATTTCCTCGCCAGTCTTGTCGACTCCCATGCCAGTGCACTCAAGCCTGGCACTTCCGTCTGGTTCGTCGACACTACCGCCGCTCGGTTCGACCTGTATGCGCGCGCGGTTCGTTCTCGCGCCATTTGCCTTATCTGGAGGTTCCTTGGGCCTGCTAGGTCGATGCCAGTCATCAGCATCTCCGCCCGTCTCCTCCTCAATGCCCTCTCGACCTCAACTTCATCGTTGGATTTTTCGCCTGAGCAATCTGCCCTCCAGGGCTATCGTCTATGCTGTCCTCAAGTACCACGGCCTTCAGGTACTCGTCGGCGACCTTCTCCGTGATGTGGAGTCCGTCTGCTAGTTCGCCTTGGTACACTATGATCTCGGCTTCATCAGGTGTGCGCGGTCGAGTTGTACTCGCCGCTCCCGTATGGTGAGTCTCGTCTTCACATGACTGACTCGTTTCGACTCCGCAGGTTTCTTCGTCGATCTCCGCGACCTCCAAGTGGTCACTACTGGCCTCCACGGGCTGCACGTACGCGCGGCTGACTTCGTTGTCGCCACTAGTGCTGGAGTTGCTGATCACCTCCCCTGCGGCAGCATCGGTGCCCAGGATCCATGGTTCAGCACTCTCGTCGCCTGTTACCATCGCCAAGTACATTTCGACAATCTCGTCGATTTCGTCGACCTCCGGTGCCAGTTCATCGCAGGGTTCTCTAGGTTGCATATACGCGCGGCCAACTTCAATGTCGCCACTCATGCACGGGCTCTCGGCAGCTGGACCCTCGCTGACAACCTCCCCTGTGGCATCATCTGTGCCCAGGATCCACAGCTCAACACTTTGCCAACTTGCTCTCATGGCCTCTCGACCCTTTTCACCTGCCATCTCGGCATTCTGGTCCTCGACCTCAACTTTCTCGACAGCACGCTTTGTCAGCGACTGTCCCTGTGGTGTCCGCGACCTGTCTGTTGGCGCACCTCGCTCGGCGCCTGTCGCGTATGATGTGGGGGTGTCAACCGTCTCGTCGTTGACCCACAGGATGGTTCCTTCGAGCTGCTAGGACTGCCTCGAGAGTTGAGGATAACCTCGAGTGCCGATACCGACGTACAGGGTTTGTCGTCGTCGTCCTCAGCTATAGTCCGGTCGCATATGTAGTCTTCTGGCTCCAGTTCCTCAGGTTGGAATAGTTGCCAAGAGTCCGGTTCCTCGAGTAGCTTGTCTGGTGTGAATAACATGTCGCCGTCGTTCTCCAGTGGGCGACCTCTGCCATCTCGAGTTCATTTGGACTTGTTGTGAGCCTTGCCACATTCTCATGCTCTGTGGCCAACCTCGTTGCATCTATAACAAGTGCCATTGAAAGGTTTTCTTGTATGCTGCTGCTGTGCAGCCACTTCCCATGCACAACTGTTCCAGTAAAGTTGAACCATGCTGAAAATGGGTGACCATTGTTAATGAGCTTCAGCAGGGCTCATAACCTGTAGAAATGGGGTTTTACCCTTGTTGGTACCACTGAGCTACCTGGTAAGTCACTAAGTAGCTAGGAAACAGAAAAAATGGTGCAATGTAAGGTAGATTATATAAGCAACCAAAAGCGGAATATACCATAAATAATCCAACAAAACATATTGTCAGTTTTTTGAGCCACTGTATATAAGTATATTTGTTAGCAATTTTGAAAAGTGTATTTGGCCCAAATACATTAAATTATGATGTATTGGTTATAATACCATTGAATGTTCATGGATGGAGATATCCTACAGACATCAAGATTAAAAAAGATAATAGTTTTGTTATTCAATATTATCTTGATATCAAGCCTTTCTAAGTATATAAGGATAGTAATCAAAATAGAATGCTTTTATGAGTATAATTAATAGTTTGAATCTGTTACAATTTCATTCCTCTACCCACACGTTTTCCTATTGTCCTGTCTTCGCCCCTCTCATTCCTGCGTCCCGGGTCTCTTCTTGTACACTTATGTTCACGTTCTGTTACTATGGAATGTTCTCGAAGTATCCATAGTTCCTTTGTAGTCATCATGCTTACCTTCTTGTCTGATTCAACTCAGACTTCCACTTTTAGTTTCCCTTTTGTTCTTTCCCATCTTTGGTACATGGTCTGTGCACAATCATCCCACCTATATAAACCCTAGTTACAGACCATGTACCCTATTCTTGATCTGCACAATTCAGTGTAACCTTGAGTCCTCCTCAGTCTGAGTCCCCTTCCTTGGGTCCTCATCCTTCGTCTCCAGACCAGTCTAGTGACCGTATAGTCTCTTAGTTCCCTTCGGGCTGAGTCGTACCTCTTCGTGAGTGTCCTGCCCGTTGGTCAGTCCTAGTCATACCCCTCGAGGTATGCCCTGCATAACAAAAGATCAAGAATCTCCCTTTGTCCCTCCTATTCAGGAGTAGGACGCCCCAGTCATCACATCTCGTTCCATCAGACCCCCAGAATCCTCAGACGAGGATATCCCTAGTCAAGAGTCCTCCCACTGCTTTGTCCCACTACCCCCAGCTCCCACCCCACAACACCATCGTCGTTGTATCTTCACCTCTTCCTCTAGTAACTATGTCTCCATCCCATCGCAGGCACCAGTCACTCCCCAGTCCCCAGCACCAGCACCCCCAGCTGTTCCTCAGCCCCCAGCCCCAGTACCCCCAGTTGCCCCTCAGCCCCCAGCCCCAGCACCAGTCCTCGCCATGTCCAAGCTCAAAGCTGCCCTCCCCGCTGACTTCTCAGGTGAACCAGCTGATGCAGTTTGCTGGATCAAGGCCATGAAGGCCCACTTCACAATCAATGCCACTCTCTATAGCACCAACAACTACAAGATCATGACCACTCTCAACAAGATGAGTAAGGGATGAGGAGTCTCCTTCTCTGAGATGTGGTATGACCGCATGGCTGATGCCACCATCACCAACACCGAGAAAACATTTGATAAGTTCGTAACGAACTTTGAGTCCACATTCTACCCTTTTGACACCAAAGCCACCACCTGCCTGGAGCTTTCTAAGCTCATCCAAAAGACTTTCAAATGTCCTGATGGGGAGCTGGATGACGGGTTCCAAAAGTACATCACTGATTTCCAGAACCTCACTGTGAAAGCTGGGATCATGGACCAAGCCACCCTCATTGACCAATTCTTGCTTGGACTGGACCAACAAATCGCCATCATGATCCTCTCCATGTATTACGATTTCTTTCCTTTATCTGCACGTCCTCCTCTTATCCTGTCTTCACCCTTCTCGTTCCCACATTCCTGGTCTTTTCTTATACACTCATGTTCATATTCTCTTACTATGGAACATTCTCGAAGTCTCTATAGTTCCATTGTAGTCATCAACATTTACTCTTTCGTCTGATTCAACTCAGACTTTCTACTTATAGTTTCCCTTTTGTCTTTTCCTCATATGGTACATGGTCCGTGCATGATCATTCTCGCTATATAAACCCTAGCTATGAACCATGTACCGCATTCTTGATCTGCGCAATTCAGCATCATCTTGAGTCCTCCTTAGTCTAAGTCCCCCTCCAGGGTCCTTATCCTTAGTCTCTAAGTCTGGTCTTATGACTGTATAGTCTCTAGTTCCCTTCAGGCTGAGTTGTACCTCTTCGTGAGTGTCCTGCCCGTCAGTCAGTCCTAGCCCCATCCCTCAAGGTATGCCCTGCATAACAAAAAATCAAGAATCTCCCTTTGTCCCTCCTATTCAGGAGTAGGACACCCTAGTCATCACGTCTTGCTCCATCAGACCTCCTGAATCCTCAGATGAGGATATCCCAAGCCAAGAACCCTCCCATTGCTTTGTCCCAGTTTCCCCAGCCTCCATCCCATCGCATCATCGCCGTCACGTCTTCGCCTCCTCCTCTAGCAACTACGCCCCCATTCCAGCACAGGCACCTCAGCCCCCAGTCCTAACATCCCCAGTCACTCCTCAGCCCCCAGCCCCAGCACCCCCAGTCGCTCCTCAGCCCCCAGCCCCAGCACCCCCAGTTGCCCAAGCACCAACCCCTGCCATGTCAGAGCTCAAAGCCGCCCTCCCCACCGACTTCTCTGGTGAACCAGCTGATGCAGTTTGCTGGATCAAGGCCATGAAGGCCTACTTCATAATCAATGCCACACTCTATAGCACTGATAACCACAAGATCATGACCACCCTCAACAAGATGAGTAAGGGACAAGGAGTCTCTTTCTCTGAAATGTGGTACGATCATATGGCTGATGCCACCATCGCCAACACCGAGAAAACCTTTGACAAATTTGTAATCAACTTCGAGTCCACCTTCTATCCCTTCGATACTAAAGCCACTGCCCATCTGGAGCTGTCTAAGCTCATTCAGAAATCTTTCAAACGTCCCAATGGAGAGTCAGATGACGGCTTCCAAAAGTATATCACAGACTTCCAGAATCTCGCCGCTAAGGCTGGGATTACCAACCAAGCCACCCTCATTGACCAGTTCTCCCTCAGACTGGACCAACAAATCGCTATCATGATCCTCTCTATGACAACCATCCCCACCACCATTGCCGATTGGCTCAAAAAAGCCAAGACATTCCATACTCAGAAAGCTTGCATCGCTGCCCTCAAAAAGGGACACAGAACCCCCTCAACCTTCTCCACCCGCTCCACCGCCCCAGACCCTAATGCCATAGATGTCAACGCAATCCGCGTCTCCAAACTTACCCCTGATGAGCGAGCTTGTTGCTTCCGAGAAGGCCTCTGCCTTCGCTGCTGAAAGAAAGGCCATAATGCTCAACAGTGTCGTACTTTCACCTCCCAGACCCCCCAGACCCGATCATCCAACAACCCTTTCCGCTCACAAAGGGTCCAGGTTGCCAACACCACCCCCACAGTCACTGCTGTTCCCTCCACCCCAAAACCCTTGTCCGCTTTAGAAACCTATGTCAATAGCCTTTGTACTGGAGGAAAGGATGAAGGAGAGATCCTCCAGACTCTGAAACTTTGTTTCGATGACGCCCACAACCTCTCGTCACTTACAATGTAGATGGAACTCAAAACCATCAAGGAACCATCAAGTAGTCCATCACCACAAACGCTGTTTTCCCCGATGCCTCAGACAAGGTAACTCTCCTCGTCACCTCCCTTGGATCTCCCCACATCATCCTCAGAACGCCCTGGCTTAAGAAAAGGAACCCCTCTATCAATTGGACTGCCAATACTCTGACTCTCCAGGACGTTGTGGTACCTCTTCGTGAGAGTCTGCCCTGGGAGGAGAAGAAGATAGACCCATACCCCCAACATCTCGGAAAAATAACCCTTTCTACTCAACTTGTCCAGGCAGAAAGACCAATAGAGCAGGACATCCCTTCCTGGTGCAATGAGTTTGCTGATGTCTTTTCTGAGAAGATGTTCAGTATTCTTCCCCCACATTGTCCCTTTGACCATACTATTGACCTAAAACCATCCTTTGTCCCCAAAATCACCAAAATATATCCTCTCAACTCTGCTGAACACAAAGCGTGCTGAACATTTATAGAGGAAAACCTGAAAACAGGTCGTATCGTCCCATCCAAGTCCCCCCAAGCCTCACCGTTCTTCTTTGTGCCCAAGAAGGATGGGACTCTTCAGCCCTGTCAGGACTACTGTTACCTCAACTCCCACACCATTCGCAATGCATACCCACTTCCTCTCATCTCTGAACTCATCAACGACATGAAGGACTCCATGCTGTTCACCAAGTTTGACGTCCGCTGGGGATACAATAACATCCACCTACAAGAAGAAGACCAATGGAAGGCAGCATTCATCACTCCCCTTGGGCTTTTTGAACCAACAGTCATGTTCTTCAGGTTCAACAACGCACCTCCTACGTTCCAAGCATTCATGAACCACATCTTCACTGACATGATTGCAGAACGATGGTTGAAGATCTATATGGATGACATCAGTATCCACACTAAGGATGACATTAATCTACACCATGAACGAACACGATGAGTACTTCTCCGGTTGCGGGAACACAATCTATCTCTCAAAATCTCCAAATGCTCTTTTGATGTCGCCACCATGGAGTACCTGGGACTTATCATTGGACAAGGACATATCCAGATGGATCCCACCAAACTCTCAACTATATGTGATTGGAAACCTCCCTCCTCTGTCAAAGGCGTTCGTTCCTTCCTAGGCTTCACCAACTTCTATCGAAAATTCATCCCTAGTTTCTCAGATCTCGTCGCCCCTCTCACCCTCCTCACTCATAAAGATGAACCCTGGCTCTGGACCGCTCTTCAACAACAAGCCTTTGACACCCTCAAAGAGCGCTTCTCCTCTTCCCCTGTCCTTGCTTTCCCTGATGTCTCCCGCCCCTTCTCCATCATGACTGATGCCTCCCTCCTTGCGGCAGGAGCAGTCCTTCTCCAAGCAGATACCAATGGTGACGTCCATCCCTGCACTTACTTCTCTAAGACTTTTAGTCCAGCTGAGCACAACTACAATATCTATGACCGCGAACTGCTCGTGGTTATCCTCGCTCTCCAGGAATGGTGTCAATATCTCCTTGGTACCTCTCACCCCGTCACGGTCCTCACCGACCATAAGAACCTCTCTTACCTGAAGGACCCCCGTAAACTCTCTCGTTGACAGGCTCATTGGTCCCTCCTCTTACAGGATTTTGATCTCGTCTGGCTGGTTACACCAGGCACTCGCATGGCCCCAGCAGATGCTCTCTCTCGTAAGGATCTCGTTGACACCTCCCTTGACAATGTCTCTTCCCCTATCCTTCCTGATCCGATGATCATCACTGCCCTGGACCTTGCCCTCGCCAATACCATTCGCTCTTCCTCCTCCTCCAACCCCCTCGTCCTCTGTGCCATTCAAAGCCTATGGGAGGGCTCTCCACTATTCTCTTGCTCTACTCTCGCTGACTGGTCTTTGGATAATGGTCATCTCTTCTTCCGCCACCACATGTATATTCCCCTGACTTTCCAATCTCCCCTCTTGCTTGCACTCCATGAGTCTCCCACCACCGGCCATATGGGCTTTTTCCACACCAAAGCTCTTGTCAAACATGACTTCTGGTGGCCGGGTCTCTCTACTTTCGTCAAAAACTTCATCGCCAGCTGCGCCCTCTGTCAGCAGTCCAAGGTCAATACCCATCCCACCGTTCCACCTCTCTCCCCAATCCCTTCCACCACCTCCCTGCCATTCCACCAACTCTCCATGGACCTGATCACCGACCTCCCCATCTCTTCTGGTTTTGATTCCTTGTTGGTCGTGGTTGACCATGGGCTTACAAAGGGGGTAATTCTCATCCCTTGCACTAAAGCCATTGATGCAGCGGGAGTAGTGCAGCTCTTTTTCCACCATGTGTTCAAAAGGTTCGGTCTCCACAATTCCATCATCTCTGATTGTGGTCCACAGTTCACATCTGCTTTTGCTCAAGAACTTGCCCGTCTCCTACACTATGATGTCTGCCTCTCCACAGCCTACCACCCTCAGATGGATGGACAGACTGAACAGACCAACCAGGAGATCGAAACCTATCTCCGCCTCTTCTACACCAACCAACCACACTCCTGGTCTTCGTTCCTCACCTCTGCTGAGTTCCATCACAATTCCTCCCCCCATTCTTCCACTAAAGCCTCCCCATTCTCTCTTATGCTGGGCTATGAACCCCGAGCATACCCCATCCATGGAAAGACGTTCATTCCCGCTCTTTCATCCTGCCTCAATCTCCTTGAGGAATCCTGAAAGGAAGTGCTTGCAGCACATGAATCTGCACATCAGCTGATGACGCAACACGCTTCTTGGAAATTCTCTCCATGGAAAGTTGGGAATAAGGTATGGCTCGAAGTGACTAATCTCCACATCCCCTTCCTATCTCGGAAACTCACTCCCAAACGCCTGGGTCCCTTCGAAATTTCCCAGGTTCTATCCTCCCTCACTTACCGACTACGTCTCCCATCCACATGGAAGATACACAACGTCTTCCATGCCACCCTTCTATCTTCCTTCCGCTCCACAGAAGCACATGGTCTGTCGTTCCCATCACCGCCTCCTGACGTAATAGAAGGTGAAGAAGAATATGAAGTGGACGGCATTCTCTCACACAAAGGTTCTCCCGGTCATTATCGGCACCTAACTGCATGGAAAGGTTACTCAGCATTGGAAAATACGTGGGAACCCGAGAGCAATCTCTGTCATGCCAAGTCCATCCTCCTCTCTTATAAAAAGACCCATTCTCTATGATAGTTTTGATGTCGTCTGCTCACATTTTCTTCTTCACCACCATTGTCTTAAACCTCCTCCTCCCCTTACTCAAATATGCCTGCTACGTTCTCTGTCCCATCACCTACATCGTCCTCTTCACATTCGAGCTGGTCCTCTACTCATCCTTTGCGTTCGCACCCTGTATGGCCTTGCTTTCTTCCCGTTTCCTCTATCAACATGCTTTACGCCGCTATCCTCGCCACTCCCGCCCTCGTCCATGCCCTCGAACATGATACCCTATTTGAGCAGGATGAGGTCACGCAGGAATTAGTGCGCCTTTACCATGATGCCTCCCATGCTCAATCATTTCACTTTCAAGCTGCCCCTTCTGACCTCCCCGTTGACTTTGGTCTCCCTCTTCGTCTTCTTATTAATCGTATTCCAGACTGCATTCTCACTGTCCTCCATCTCCATGGCTTTCATAGTTATGTTACTCATCTTGACCCAACTGTCATTTACCCCACCTTTCGCCACGTCTTTTGTGCTATGCCTCCCAAAGCTCAAGACTGTTATATTCTTTCCATAGAACCTTTTGAGGCTCGCCCTCTACCTTTGCCATTTCCCACACCCCCTTCTCCACCCCCTCTCCTTGCTTGTCTCTCCACAGCTCCATCCACCCCCTCTTTGGGAGATGTTCTCTCCGACACGTCCAGCGAGTACGCCCTTGACCAGTCTGCTCTTGCCCTTAACTGGGCTAACATCCAACTCATCCGTCTCCCCAATGGCTCTCAGGTTCTCTCATCGGCTGTTCAAACCATCACATCTCCCATTCGTCGTCGACCTGCCACCACCTCCACCCGCTGCTTTCACTGCAGTCTTTTGGGTCATTATAGAGACGACTGCCCAGAATATCAATGCCCCTCTTGTAATGCCCTTGCCCCTGGCCATCCCACTTGGTGTTGTTTTACCACCCAATGCTCCTTCTGCCACCGATGGGGACATGGACCCCGTTTTTGCCCCGCACGTACTTGTGGACGCTGCAATCAGATTGGTCACCTCCTCAATGATTGTCCATTTGAGCATTACACTCCTGAACAAGCCACTGACGTCTTCACTGGCCCTCCTGCACTGCCATCAGACTGAGCTAGAAGTGCTCGAACCTGGAGTTCGAGTTTACAAAGGGGGTAATGTCACGATTTCTTTCCTTTATCCGCACGTCCTCCTCTTATCCTGTCTTCGCCCTTCTCGTTCCTGCGTTCCTGGTCTTTTCTTATACACTCACATTCATGTTCTCTTACTATGGAACATTCTTGAAGTCTCTATAGTTCTATTGTAGTCATCAACGTTTACTCTTTCATCTGATTCAACTCGGACTTTCTACTTATAGTTTCCCTTTTGTCTTTTCCTCATATGGTACATGGTCTGTGCATGATCATTCTTGCTATATAAACCCTAGCTACGAACCATGTACCGCATTCTTGATCTGCGCAATTCAGCATCATCTTGAGTCCTCCTTAGTCTAAGTCCCCCTCCAGGGTCCTTATCCTTAGTCTCTAAGTCTGGTCTTACGACCATATAGTCTCTAGTTCCCTTCGGGCTGAGTCGTACCTCTTCATGAGTGTCCTGCCCATCGGTCAGTCCTAGCCCCATCCCTCGAGGTACACTCTGCATAACAAATACAAAGGGAATGTCAAATTTGTAGTATCATCTAGGTATAAAGGAAGGATCAATAAAGAGAATGAAAAAGGGGCATACTACAGACTGTAGGGACCAAGAGACAAGTTCATAACAATTTGTCTCCAACCAAGTTTGATAAGCCATCACCATACTGTGCCATGTTCACTGATTGGCTGTTTAGATTGATTTTCAGCTCTGGGAATATTGTGGACACAAGAGCTTTCTGCAAATCTCATAGTGTCACCTTACTAGCTTCAAGATTTGACAACCACTGGTGAGTATGATTCTGAACTGACTCATCATAAGAAAAATTGTCCTGCTGAAGGACTTCCATGTTTCTCAGTAGGAAGCTCCTTGAAGATTTGATAGTGACAAGCAAGTGCACAGACTTGCTGAGCAAACCAAGATCTACTGCCAGCACTGCTATGTCATTGCTTTCAATCCCCAATCTGGCCTCTGTTCAAGTAGCTCTTGTTCATGATCATGACAAGTCTGACCCAGTCCAACATATATAAGCCTTCTCCAACTTCCTCCAACACTATGCCTTGTCCTTTCACCTTCAATGTGTGGACCTCTGTCCAACTCTAACTTCAACTTGGATTCCATCAGCTGTAGACTGTATCTCATGCTCCATCCCCTTGTACCTTGTGTTTCATCCTACACCTCTGTTAGTTGTCCTACCTTGTGTCTGTCATATACCATACAATCCCTTCCCATCCTCTATTTAGTCTCCACCTCCATGTATATATTTAAATTATAGTCACTGAGAGCTTAGTTCAAATATTGACTTAGATCCTTTCTCACTCTCTTGCTTTATCCCTCTGTCAGATTCTGACTCTGACCCTCACCTACTGTCTTTCTGCCTTCAGGCCAGTTGGACCTCTGCTCCTCCATCCTCTAAAGTTTGAGGGCATAGAATGTATAAGAGTGCAGTGTGCTTTCTACATCACTGAAGCTACAGTCCTCATTTGTCTACACCTCTCTTCATTCTCTACTCACCTTGTTCCTTTACATGTCCTCCACCCTGTCAGAGCAGAGCAGAGTAGATTGGACCTTGACAGCTCCTTTCAAACAGAGAGTGGTAAAATTTAATAGAATCATTAGTTGATTAATCTTTGACAACAATAATATCTTTTGTTTTTTCTTCAGATCAAGCTGGATTTGTATGCAGAGTGCTTGCTAGTCATGGATCTCAGTTGTGGCTATGATAGCTTCATGCAATTCATCCTTCTAGTCTTCCATCTCTATTTTGTCTTTGTCATCATCAACAGTATCTTCTAACAAGTCTAGCAAGTTTTCCAATTTCAAACCAATACTTGATAGATCTAACAAAACTAATGAACCCTGAATTTGTCTGCTTTGTACTAGTGCAAGTAGTATGGCTGATTCAAGCAATATTGAGTAAGTGATAACAGACTATGACTCTAGTGGCAAGTTGGCCAGAAATTTGTCTGTCAAAACCTCCACATTGTATATTGATAGAGAGGTACAGAAACAATTGAAGTTGAAGTTGTCAAGTGAGCACTGGTTCTTCTAGGCATGTTAATATCATTGCTATGTACATTTTGATTTGTTCATCATATCAATATCCT
>JBBPLV010001073.1:0-11819 GCA_038089975.1 Boletellus ananiceps | reverse complement strand
GAAGGTATCCGGAAGGTCAGAGGTGTCAAGGACGTTGGTCTCAGTGATACAGGGTGGTATGTTGTACCCTTGCATGCTCTCAGTCCTCTGAGGTCAGAGGTCGGACAGAGGAGGATGGAGATGTCAGAGACAGAATCCGACAGAGGAAGACTGAGGAGGGAAGAAGAGAGAACAAGCTATAGTCGATTAACAAGATATTCAGACTGAGTAGTACAGGAGGTAAGTATGAGCTTATACACTTCAGAGTCCGTGGCTATGTCCTATGGATGACTGAGATGGATGACAGAGAAGGAGTCAGAAGGGAAACTACTCCAGAGCTGTGCTCACGTAGAGAACACAGCTATGGGTGAAGTCTATGAGCAGAACTAACTAAACAGAGATAGTAAATAACAGGAACAGGAACAGGAATGGAGTCCAGAGGTATATACAGGAGTCAGAATACATACAGAGTCGGAATAGGGGTATCAGATTGGAGGAAGGGTCAGAGGATTGGAATTAAGGGTTGGACTGACACAGGATGTGACAATGACCTCCCTTGGCCTTGATAACTGTTTCAATCTTTCTAGACATAATTTCTATCCATTTTTGACACTGTTTCTCAAAAATCTTCTCCCACTCTACCATTACTCTTTCTCATAATTAATCAATTCCTATAGGAGCAATCTCATATCTTGAAAGACACTTTTTGAGGTGATTTCAAATGTGTTCAATAGATTTGAGGTCTGAAGATTGTGTAAGCCAGTCCAGAAGCTTGATATCTTGCTCTTCAAACCATCTTTGAGCTCTACTAGAGGTATGTTTTGGATCATTGTCTTGCTGAAAGATACTCTCCTCTTCAGAAATTCCAAATTTCTCCATGTTCTATAGTAATCCTCTATTCAAAATGATCATATACTGTTCAGTATTCATCCTCTCTTCAACCTCACTCCAAACTCCCACTCCATTCTACCATATGCAGGCCCAAACCATTCATGATCCTCCTCCAAACTTGACCATACATTTGATCTCTTTAGAAATTAGCCCCTCATCTTGTTTTTTCCACACATACTCTTGCTCATCTGACCTAATCCTATGGATCTTGGTCTTGTACAACCAGATGGCCCTTTTCCAATCCTCCGCAGTCTAATGTCAGTACTTGAGAGCAAAGGCTAGCCTTCTCTTTTTATGCATATCACATCCTGTGTCACTCCAATCCCCACCTCTGCTCCTCTGCTTCTTCCTCTGCTCCAATACCCCTATTATGACTCTATAGATCTCTCTGACTCTGTTCCTGACTCCCTGTATACATCTTATCTTATCTCCGATTCCTGTACTCTATACTCATGGCCAGTATTTCCTATCACTGGTTCTGGACATCACCTTCTTACCTTATGACTCCATACCTCATTAGTGATCTGGTGTTGGTCCTCTCCAACTTCTGTCTCTGTCTTCCATAGTACATAGCCTTGGACTCTGAAGTATATAAGCTCTATACTTACCTCCTGTAACTTCAGTCTGAATATCTCATTACTCATTAATTGACTATAGCTTGTTCCCTCCTCTTTTCTCTTCAGTCCACCTTCATCGGATTCCATCTCTGACATCTCCTTCTCCATCTGACCTCCAACCTCAGAGGACTGAGAGCATACAAGGATACAGTGTGCCACTTCACATCACTGAGACCAATGTCTCCATCCTTCTGGACCCCTCTCATCCCTCTCACCCCTCTCATCTGCACCTCCAACTGATCTGGAGTGGAGCAGAGAAGAATGGACTCTAACAATGCATAGTAGTAAGAAGAGGTTTCTTTTTTTTCACCACAGCTTTAGAGAATATTCCTAACTGGCTATGAGCAGACAGGGGTGGTGATAATGGAATTGATGAGTGAGTGGTCTCAACTACATTGTTGGCCCTTCTAGTCATAATTTACTAGATAATAGCTTGTTTATTCATATCAGAGAGTTTGAAAAGGTGGCCACCATAAAGTCTAGGCCACTCTAGTTGGATTTCATGAAGGACCTGAGCTACTATAGACTTCCCCAGGCAGTTTGGGATACATTCTTCCTAGTAGAAAGGCCATGAAAGGAGAGAGAGATGATATTGTGTCTTTAAGAGGATAGAATGAGTTTCATAGTAATGGTGGAAAAATAAAGATAGAATGGTGGGTGTTCATATAGTGGACTGACACCTAGTTACATAAAGGTGACATAAGAGACTTTTACTAGGTGTATGTAATGATATTACAGCATGCAGAGTCTAATATATATTATCAAAACTTAAAGTCAAAAAACTGTCTGCATAACATATCATTTTGAGATGGTTGTCATTCATTTAAATATTGCTCAATTCTCTTGACCCTTGGACTGATAGACAGTCATGAGTGCATGGCTCATTTTGTCCTCTCATAGTATAAATAGGAGTTAAGGGTTATCATGGTCAGGGGCTTTTAATACAAAATATACAAATATGCAGACAGTTTTTGAGCCACTGTACTTGCAAGCATCCACATCCAATGCACCTGTCCTCTATATCTACATGCTTGCAGACATCTACACCCAAGCACCTGTCTTGTGCACCTGATGTGCTGGCTGCCATCCATCCTGTACATCCAACATGCTTGCAACTACCTGCACTCAACACACTTGTCTGCCATATCACAGCCACCCATCCTAGCAAGTAGTTCAGATCCTCAGACAACATGTCAACAAGTGCATGATATAGCCACTGATACTCTAAATCCCAATGCAAATCCCAATGCAACATGTGCTGAGCCTATGAGGTCAGTGGTTACATGACCCACAGGACCTGCCACTTGAGGAGAGGACAGGCAGAGAGGACAGTGAGGAAGTTGCTGAGGGAGGAGATGCTGAGGAACAGTATCAATGAGCAAGCATAGCCATGGATATGTACTAGTAGTACCACAGCTCTGACCCTACTCCCATATGATCCATGGATGGTTACAACCAGTCCACTGTAGGACCAGTTGTGACCAATCTTTCACTGGTCTGAAGTGAGCAGGGAAACAAGGCAACTAAGACCAAGACCAGCAAGGACCAATACATTTGGTCCTTGTTGGTCTAGTTGCAATCAGTTGGGATCTAGTTTGGTCCAGGTCTTTTTCCAGTCCTATGACTAGACATTAAAACACTAGGAAGCTTTGTTTCAAAGGTGATCCTAGCTGTTACAAAATGCTTTACTCAGGGGTGCCACTAGGAGATGTTTCTATGTATAACCATCTCTACTGTCTTTGTCTAGAGTTCCTCCACTCTCTTAGTGCTACTGACACTTCTGGTCTCCTCACTAGTCCAGTCACTATATGTACTTCCAGTCAGAAGACATGGGACCTCTATCATATGTATCTAGGTCATCTTGAGGGCAACTTAGCACAGGTTCTTCCTCTCACATCACAGGTGTCAAGCTCAATATCCTTCCCCTCAGTCTTGCTGTGAGTCATGCATTGTAGTGAAGCACTCCCATGTGCCATTTTCCCCTTCTATCTTGCCTCTGTCTAGATGCTTCCTTGAGCTGGTGTACTCCAACATCTGTGGTCCATTCTCACTGCCATTTTTCATCAGAAGATACATTTCATCCTCTTTCTTGATGACCATATTCATGTCCTAAGTGTTCAACTTCTTTCTACTTAAGATCAGGTGCTCAATGCATGGTATATCATTCAAGTGTGTTGGAAGAATAAGTTCAATATTCATGTGTATGCTTTGTAGATGGACAATGAGGGCAAGTACATTGGGGAGGATTTCATAGTTATCTGCAGGAGCACAGGGTTGAGTCCTAGTGATCTGTCCCATATACTCATCAGCAGAATAGTCATGCTGAGCAAGCTATCTGGATGCTTGAGGAGAGAGCTCTTGCAGCACTCAGTCAGGCTTGCCTCTCCACTAGTTACTTTGGCAAGGCTGTGCTATACATTGCCTATCTTTGAAATGTCATTCCATCTTGCATTCTGCTAGGGAGCTGCATGCTCTACTAAATGCTTTATGGAAAGAAGCTAGATCTTACATATTTGCATGTTTTTGGCATACACTGCTTTGCTTGCATCCCTGTGGAGGTATGTGTCAAGAACAGGCCATATTCTTGGGAGGCAGCCTTCATGTGGAGGATGGCATTGCTCACTAAACTTCAAACTCTGCATGGTTCCCTATCTATATACATAGAGGGGAGTGAGAAAACATGGTTAGTGTTGCTACAGTATGAATGCATCACTTCAGCACAAAGTTTATGAGGAGATATATATTTTATTTTACTTGATGAGTGTATTCTCTGAAATGAATCTGTGAAAACCCTCTGTATTATATTTGTTGGAGTTCATAAATCTGGTATTCTGTACAATTTTTCAAAATCAGTTACCAAGAATGCAACCAGGATACAAAAAAACATGTTCTTGTACTCTCACCTGCCTAGCAATGTGAGGTAGCAAGCTGCTAACAATTGTTGAGCATTGTCCACACAATATGGGATTACATTGAGATTCACCATCTCCTTATTGTATCCTGACATATTGTTGATATCTTGTTGATCACAGACAGTTCTAATGCCCTTAGAATATCACTGAAACCTGACAAAGAAACATTTCCTTGCTCAAATTGCTCATATCCAACAACTTAATGGTGGCCAATCATCACAAAACAGAATCATACCATCCATCACCTCTACTCTGACCCCAACATTTCTCATTGCAGTTGGGTACTGGTGTCATCAATACCTAGCTAATAGAGCTCAGGAAATCCTTCTGGAATGTGGTCTAATGTGAGGAATGTGCCAAGGAGAATGCTGGGCAGGTGTCACGACCATGACAAGTCCAACCCACTCTGACGCAGGTAAGCCTTCTCTGATGTTCTCCATCCCCGCTACTCATCCCTCCCCTTTCACCGCATGGAACTCGTCCACCCCCACCTCCAACTCAGACCCTGTTAGCTGTCCAGACCTTTTAGTATACCTTGTGTTCCATCCTTCATACCTCATGCTGCGTCCTGCCTTCCTGTCAGTGTCCTGTCTTGTGTCTGTCATGTACCATATGATACCCTCTCTTTCTCTGTTTAGTACCCTCCTCTCTGTACAGTATTTAAGCTATGGTCACTGAGGGCTTATCCCTTAGTTCGAATATCAATTAAGTTCCCTTCTCGCTCACTTGCTCTGTCCTTCTGTTGGATTCTGACTCCAACTTCCATTACCCTTTTCTGCTGTCCTTCTGCCTTCGGGCGAGTTGGACCTCTGCCCCTTTGCTGTCCCTCTGCCTTCAGGCCAGTCAGACCTTCACTCCTCCATCCTCCAAAGTCTGAGGACACAGAATGCATAAGGGCACAGTGTGCCCCCTGCATCGCTGAAGCTGCAGTCCTTGTTCGTCCCTGCCTCCTCGTTCATCCTCCACTTACCACACCCCCTATGCACCCTCTGCCTTGTCAGAGCAGAGCAGAGCAGTTCAGACCTTGACCATATATTCAAACTCATGCTTGTGCATTCATCCACCTCACCACCACCATGACTCAGACTCGAGCTCAAGTGCTCACTGAGTCTCATCCAGACACTCCTCCTTCTCCACCTGGGTCAGGAGCTTTCCTCTCGTTCCTGGCTCAGAGTCCCCTGCCCTCAGATGGTTGGACTGCTCCCACTCCCTCACATCACACCCAGTCCTCTTCTGACGTGCCTGCCTCCTCTGTTGGTGGTGCATCAATCTCAGATGATGATGCTAATCCTCTATACAATCTTGTCCCTGGGGCTCCTGCTCCAGGTGGTGACCCTGACCCTCCGAGCGACCCCAACTAGTGTTGCCGCAGCTTGGCTAATTGCAAGCTGGCTTCAGCTTTTGTCAGTTTCGGCTTATGAATAATACACTGAGCCACTTCGGGCCGCAAGAAGCTGTGGCTCCAGCTTAGCTTGCAGCTCAAGCCAGCTCAAGTCATCCCATGGTGCAAGACATCAAAATACAGTAGATACAAACCTATTTATGTACAGTATGAATCCTATTGGGTTGTAATGAGCACAATTAAATCTTTTAGAAAATGTCCAGGAGTGTATCCAGCAAAATATGCCTGATTGTAGTGGAAACAGACCCATGTCAATGACCAAGTCCACATCATGGGCATAAAGGTGTTTGATTTGACCTGTTTGCAGGCTGCCACTCCTCTGAGAGTAGCTTAAATGCCATGGATGGAACTGTGCTGGTGTGCTATGTGGGATCATGAGTGATCGCCAATAAGTCAAAGTTATTTGGGACACCCACACTATTAGCTACCCCACCCATACCTGCAGTGTGGGTAGAACTAGTATTGATGCTGTATACTATGCAGCACGAGAGTGAGGGTGTGTGTCTGCATCAAGAAATAATGTGAGTCACAATAGGGAACAATTACCAGACTGTGGGTGAAGCGAAAGCAAACATCTTCCTTCTTGAATGAACAACAGGAATAGACTCTGCTTTCAAGGGACTGGGAGACAATGAAGTAGAGACAATTTCAGCAGTATAGTCCTTGATGTCTGGTGAGGTGGGAGGAGAGGCTGACGACACTGGGGATGTCAAAGGGGAATAAGATGGTGAGGGAGGATCGAGGGTCATAGGGGGAACCATGTATGCCACCAAAGAGTTGGGGGGAGCAGGAATAACCGACTTTGGGGGCGTTTGTCAGGGAGAGGTTATATGTAGGGTAGAGACTGGGGCCCACAATGTCGTTTAGCTCCCACTCTGGATACTGGCACATCTACCACTCCATCTGGTCAATCTCCCACAGCTGGGACATGCCTTGGGTGACAATGGACCATGATTTGTTGGAGGTGTCATTGCAGATGACCTTGGACATGAGCATGAAGGCTGAGACACAGGGACAATAACCAGACAATCCATGAGTGGTCAGGAATCACGGCTTGAGTCAGAGGGCGATGAGAGAGGACACATGCACCATGAGCATCAGATTGCAAATTCAAAATTATTCAGTCAGCATAAAATGAAGCATTGGGACTTGGTGTACTCACCTCTCAAGTGAGGCCAAAAATGAGGAGCAGGATTGCAAGTTGACCTGGTGGAGGGCACAGATGTTGTTGAAAGGAAGGGGAAAGTGGTCAGGTGAAGCGCATGCTGCATGGTGACACATGAACCCTTCAAACACAAAGTCTGAATGGGACTGCAAAGACACAAAGTCTGACACAGCCAGCAAACAAGCACAAAGCTTGGTCATATGAAGAACTGAAGGTACAGGGGTAGATCACAGGATTGAAGTGCCAGATACACCATGGATGCTTACAAATGAAACCCATGATGAGACTTAGCAACACAAATAGTACTGACTACAAATGAAAGACTCACTGTTTCCTGCTAGGTATTTAGATGTTTTGTAATATTGACACTGCTGCAGATAGGAAGAATGTGGTTGATATGCATCTGGAAGAGAGAATCCACCTTCCCCATCATTAAGGACTCACCAGCCATTTGGTATAGAATGAACAACCGAGTGGAGTGCATGGCAATATGGGACTGTCAGGAACATTTCAGACACAAAGTCTGAATGGCACTGCATCGCTGCAATTCACAAACACAAAGTCTGGCACAGTCATAAAACAAGCACGAAGCTTGGTTATGCGAAGGACTGAAGGCCCAGGGGCCAGGAGTAAACCATAGGATGGAAGTACAACTATTGGCTAACCAAGAGTTGGCTTTGGCAGCTCCGACAGCTTGGTTGACAGTTGTTCATGGACCAATCATATCAGCCCACTCATTTCGACTTGAAGTGCATCGTAGTTGGCCCATAATGTACATACAGTCCATACAGAAAACAAACAGAAGCATAATCCTGTTCTGATAACATCCCTGACAATTCCTCACCCTCAAATGCTTGTACTCCTAAATACAGGCAGATCTGACAAAGTCAGACCTTTGCAGTGTGGTGACTGGATCATAAGCTTTCAACATCTGTCAGACACAGCCAGCGACAAATATGGTAAAGAAACTACATACATTTGTGTCGGGGCTGGCTGGCCCACTGATGATGTTTGAGCCACTGTAGGTGGCCATTTCTGACCATGAGTGACACAGGGAGTTGCCTTTGTATAGAATGCAGTGGGTGTTAGAGGTGTGCTGGCATGAGATGCTCTGGCATCAGGCTGTGATGGTGGTGATACAACGTCATGGTGGTTGTGAGGTGAGTAGAGCCCCTCGATTTGAGGGCTCAGATCATGCAAGACTGTGAATGAATTTGAACTTGATGATTCATTGTGAAGAGCCTCCAACAATAATCACATGTGATCATAGTCAGGCTCTTCAGAAAAGGAAAGAGTATGCACATAGGTGAGCAGGGCAGCTAGCCCTCAGGGTAAACTGCTGCACAGTAGCTCAACTGGAGTCGTTTGCTTGAGCTGAAGGATTGATGACACTGAGTGAGAGCCTTTGGCAATCCATGGCAGTGAACCAGAGGACAAATAAATAAGGAGGTATGCAAGTGATTTGACATCATCACAGCATCCTAGCTGTGCTCCCAGATGACTGTTGATTGATGCAAATGCAGGAGTTCCTGTAAGGCAGTCAGCATGGATGAAGGGAAGATGGATCCCTGTTGTTGAATTGCAATACTGTTTGGTGATTCCAAAATCTGTGACAAACATTGTATGAGCATTGTTACCAAGGCCTGTCAGGACATTTTGCGGCTTGATATCAGCATGGATGTAACCGCAAGTATGTATGCACTGTAGACGAGAGATCTGTGGGGGCACCTGTGATGAGAATCAAATGAATTGGGTCAAATTGACTCACCAGCTGCCCTGCAACATAAGCGACTGTATGGATGTGAAACCTTTTGTGTTTGCCAATAAGCTTGTGTAACAAAGGGCCGAGAAGATCGATGACTAGTCCATCAAAATTGGCCTCTCTGCCAAACCAGTAAGTCCGAGAGATTCCCTCAATGTCCTCAAGTTTCTTCAGAACCCCATATTCGTGTTCCACAGAGGACTTTCTGTCGAGATTGAGTTTGAGTTTGATGGAATAAGACTCCTGAGTGAATATATTAACTGCTCTGTAGACGTTTCCTGGGCAGGCGTTAGTTAGCTGTCAATACTGGCCTGGCCCTGGAACCTGGGATGGGTCAACGAATGGATTATGGAATGTGCCAAAAGTGCCTGAGCCAAGTAGCTCTTTTATTCTAAATCTTCCATTGGCACGAACTAGGACCATCAGGATGAGACTCTGACTCATTTTGACATCCTAGGTATATACAAAGTGGTGCCAGTGGGGAGTTGGGACTGGGTTGTTGAGATTTGGATGGTTGGTTCAGTGGGTCAAAATTAGGTTGTGTGGCATACCGCTCTGGAATTCTGGCCCATGCACCTTGTCTTCTTCAGAGCTTCACTGGGCATGAGATGCTTCTCATGGGACCATCATTCAACTCTCTCAACAAATCCGAGTGTATCAATAACTTTAAATTCCCATGTGATTTAGTCACCATCGTGCAAGCATCAGTCATTGACAATAATCCACACAGTACATGCAGTGTATAAGACATCAAGAACACTAAACCCCCTCCTGTTCAGCAACTAGCACCATAATCTCATCCATCAGTTCATCACGTTGGTTGTTGGAGAGTAGGTTTGTGTCAATGACTTTCACCAGCAAATCTTTGTTGGTGAAGTTGTCCACCATCATCTCCTGCTCCAAGGTAACCCAGCCTTCTGTAAAATTCAGTCCACTCAACCTATCTTTCTTCAAGAAAAACTTAGTCATTTGAAGTGCCTCCATCATCACCAGGCTGAGGCAGTTGCATTGCTTTGTCAGTGTTTCAGATCCAGACAAAAACACTCTCTCAGATGGTACCGAGGAGGCCTGAATCGGAAGATAGTCCATCGTGATTTGAAATAATGTTGGGTAGGTGGCTTGTGAAACCTAAGTGAGAAGTAATAGACAAGTATCCATCTGTTCACAAACCTAAGTGACATACCTGCCAAAAATCGATTGGATCTGTTTTAGCTTGGATGTGAACTCCGAGATATGCATTCAACTCTTCCTCAATGCTGACTGGAACAACAGTAGCCCTAGACAAATCATTACTGGACGATGTGATTCTGAACTTCTCTGTGAGCAGGTGACCTTGTTTTCTAGGTTTGCCAGATGGTACAGCTGCAACTGGAGTTGGAGTGAGGATTTTTGCCTTATACTGCCCCATCTGTAGGAATATTGGTGAATTCAGGGTCTTGGGTTGAGTGAATACATATGATTATGCACCAACTCCAGCACTATTCTTCTTGATTTGATTTGTTGTTGAGGTGACCACTTTGTGGTGACATGTGAGAGTCAGACATTTGGGTTCACAACTGAAGGTGTAGGTTAGCGAATGTTGGTGCTATATGAGGACTCACGTACACATAGCAATGAGATAAGTGTTGTTTCTGTGAAGACAGTCATAGTATTCATCAGCACAGTCTAAGCTGGGACAGATAAAGGGAGAGCAATGCGAGAACTTCACCACCAAGAACTCCCATTGATCAATGAACAGTTCAAATGCTTGAATAGCAGTGCCAAGCATCAGAATCTTTTCCAATGAGATTGTGCCTTGAGAAAGATATGGGATCTAAAAGAGAACGCATTAGCTAGCTTATTGTAAATATGAAAAGGTACGTACCTCTAGAATGAGTTCGATATCTTGGAGGACCAACCATTCGGCTGCTTGGAGCTTGCAGTCTGCAATTTCATGCTGGGTATGTAAGTTGAGGAAATAATTGACAACCTATGAAAGTTGCAAGCTAGATACTTTGCATAGCAGATCACGTACCAATTCCAACTTCTGAAGCTGATAGATCATAGCATATACTGAGTCCCAGCATGTTGGAACATCGCACAAGAGCTCATGCACTGGAATCTCCATGGGTTCTCCATCCTCGTTGATCCATAGCTTCATCATGTTACCATTTTGGACAGTATTGGTGAATGCTTCCTGGCAAAGACCTGAGGCATGAACAGACTTGATAAGTCATTGGGCATGGTCGATAGGATTTCCTCACAGTGCTTTGATGTAAGCATGCTTATCCATTGGTTCCCCTGACTGATTGATCCACCCCCCATTGGGGACATTGAGAAGCTCTGTCTGGTGGTAGTGGTCTGCAACATGCCTTGCACACGTATTGAGAATATGAGGTAGGCACAAGATGCTTCGTTCCTTGGTGGGGAATTGTATACCACAGGCCACCAGAAGATCTGATAGTTTTCTCATGGCAGCATTGTTGTTTGTAGTATTGTCAAGTGTGATGTGCCCAATCTAAAGTGAGTCATAATCAATAGAGGTCAGCTTGGAAGTAGCAAAGCCACCTACTTTGTGCGTAATATTCACACAGTCGAAAAGTCATAGTAACTTGTCAGCTAGGTAGTTGCCAGTGTGACTTCCAGGAATATGATGGAAGGCAATCAAGGTGGCTTTCAATTGGAGTCCCATGGTCCCAGGTGCTTTGCCAATCCAATGAGCCATGACGGCCAAAAACAGTCTATGCAGCTTATCTGACCAGATATTGGCCATACATGAGATCTGACCCTCCACATTCTAAAACTATTGAGTAAGGTCCAAGACGGATTTATGATATGCTCACTGAAAGGTCACTGTTCAGAACCAGGAAGTATTCTTTCCATGCCTCTAAGATAAGCTCCTGCATTTTGGTTCTTCAAGGGATGTCAGAATCGTGGAGGCCAGGGCGAAGTAAGAGAAGAAGTTGCCTGAATTCAAGACATTCAATGATGTTAACAGACTACAAAGAACATTAGGATGTCAGACAATTGTCTTTAGTCACATACCTGATCATCAGTGATGATGAACCTAACAAGGAAACATGCAAGGGTTGACAGTGAATATTCTGGTAAG
>JBBPLV010001072.1:0-11830 GCA_038089975.1 Boletellus ananiceps | reverse complement strand
CATAAGAAGCTTACCTTGATATTTGACCTTTGAATGCGTTTGATGAACAGTCCGGACATGAGTGGTGAGGTCGCGGAACTTTTGATCACAGTGATTACATCTGAAAGTTTCTAAGAAGATGTAATAGATAAAAGATAAGAGAGGTACTTCTTCGTCGAGTCAATCGGCATAGTGGCGGTAAGGAATAGACGCGATGCGACTGTTTTGTGCCACGAGAACAGAATTGTAGTACACTGGTATCAACAATGTAAACCGAATGATCGTGTGACTGAAGTATGTACGACAGTATAATAAGACCATAGTCTGCAGTTCCGCTGGTCTGATGTAGCTTATTCTGATAACTATCTATGCAAAAGATGATCGTCGGTCGCCTCAAGTTGCATCCGATGATTGGTAGATGCAAGGTTGTACACAACGAGGTCACATAGAAACTTGGTCTCAGTCCATCTCCAATCGCCGGCCACGACAAAGAAGCGGTGACAAGTCGTCCGAAAGAGGGGGAGTGCGTACGTGGAATTGTTGCGCTCTTGCTCCATTCATTCCTGTGAAGAATTCAGCAGTGCCACACCGCCGTGTGGCTAAAATACGCAGATATAGGCGAAAGAGATGAACACGAGGCAGATGAGCGTCGAGGTCAAAGTACATACATTGTACCCCACCCATCCAGCCCACTGAACAAACGGTGGGAGCTGTCGAAGTAAAAACAAGGTGTATGCGTAAGAAAAGAAGAGACAAAAGGAAAATGGATCAGAGAGCGATGACGTTCACACCATGCCGAAGAAAACAGCGTCCATGCCGTTGGAAGACAACGAAAAAGGGATACAGACGACGTTCACGCCGCCAAGGAGGATTAGAAGGGAAAGAATGGAAGTCGAGCCTGTCCTAACACACGAGAGGACTGGCAGTCGGACTCGTGCGCAGGAACAAGCGGAGCGACCGGCACTAAAAAGCGATGGAAAGAAAACACCACGGCAGCGGATCGGGTTAAGATGAGCGAGAACGCACCTATCGCGCCTCTATGCGCAACGATACCAACAAAACTCCCGAAGCGATGTGACGTAGATGACGAGCGGCGACAACGAAGACGCGAGAACAAGCCAGAGATACTAACAAGAGAGCGGTGACGTCCACGCCACGCACAGACTATAAAAGCTCAAGGACGACGTTCACATCGCCAACAGAGCAGAACAAGGTAAGAGGTGAGGTGACTGAGGCACTTGCGTGCGCGTCCGACGATGTGTGGGAGATGGAGAGCGTGTGGTGAAACAAACAAGTGCAACGGACCGGGTGTGATCATGTGACGAGTATAGCTTCAGTACGCTGTGATAAGTAGCGTGCTCGGCAGTCGTGGGCGAGGAGTTGTCAGTAGCGTGATAAGTAACCACTGCGAACAACAATGATCAGTGCTGTTTAAGTAAAATGTGATAAGTAGTGTGCTCAGTAGTCGTGGGCGAGCGGTGCCAGTAGCGTGATCAGTCGGTACCCGAAAAGTCATTCGTGATAAGTAGCGTGTTCAGTAGTCCTGCGTGAGCAGTGTCAGTAGCGTGATCAGTCGGTACCCAAAAAGTCACTGGCGATTAGTAGTGTGTTCAGTAGTCGTGGGTGGGCGGTGTCAGTAGCGTGATCAGTAGTCGTGGGTAAGTAGTGTAAGTAGCGTGGTCAGCATTAGTATAACGACATATTCATCAATACAGATACTACTACAAAGTTAATAAAAGAGAATTATACATAATTTGAGTGATAATTAAGTGACCAGTATGGCTTCAGTCTGCTATGATAAGTAGCGTGCTCAGTAGTCATGGGCGAGGGGTTGTCAGTAGCGTGATCAGTCAGTACCCAAAAAGTCACTAGTGTGTTCAACTGCCATGAACGAGGGGACGCGAGACGATGGCAAGCACCATACGAGACAAGAGCAAGGGTAACGTGGTCAGTAATTTCCATAAACAGTACGCCGTGATCAGTAATAATGTCTCGCGTACAAGCAGAAATAATCAGTAGAAATGATCAGTTATTTCAATCAACAACAGGGATCAGCAGTGTGATCTGTCAACATCTGGTAAAAACCTGAGTTGCGACACAGGTAACGTGCACGAACAAACGATGGTAACACCACAGACACATTCAGGGAGAGCGGAAAATCTAGAGTCATTGCTGAACATAAACTAGGACAAGCTACGATAAGCTATCAAATAGCATTCCGCAGCGGGTTAAGTAACGTACACAAGCAAGCAAAGGAAACGTTCGACAGGAATACGAGCTAATCTACAAGCATATCGGAGGAAACGTCTGATGGTTTCATTCCAGTTGTCAGAGAGGAACCACATCAGGAGATGAGGGTGTTGCGTAAAGCGTAAACCAGAGTAACACGAACCTGGCTACCTTAAGGTATCCTTCATACAGACAACGTCATCTACACAAGGAAGCTGTAAACTAGAGGAAAGAGAGACGTGATTAGAACAAGGCGATTGCCGTAAAAAAATAAAACGTACCGTGGAAGGAGTTCATGGCTCCGCAACAGACGATAGGCGACAACGACAAGATGGAGGTAACGGTAAGACGACATGGAAGCGATAGGAGTGCCCAGCCATTCAGCGTACACTGACATCGTTTCAAGCTCGGGAATTCTGGAAACACGAAGGGACAGAAAAGAAAAGACGTGATCGCGGACTGATTGTGTTGTCCAGATCATGAAGGCGACCTTGAAGAGGCTGGAACCATATAGACAACGTGAGTGGGGCTCGGTACTTTCACCAGGCTGTCCACAACGCGCGCATATAGCCAGCTGCCCGCCTCCTGAGCGCGGTTTACCCATAGAGTCCTGGACCTGGATAACAAAACCTGCGTAAAGTGTCAAGGGATGTAACATCCGCCAAGGACACTTTTCTGCTTCGAAAACATGATGATCGTCCATAACCCACTCCAACTCTCCAGAGGAACCGGGCTTCACAAGGACGATGGGACGACGGTCCTGGAGGAAGTAGCAAACTTCACAGGAGCGTTCAAGACAATCAAAGGCTTCGATGACGGCACAATGCAGAGCATGTTCCGTGCGAGGACATACGGGAAGGCTGTAATCGGACATGGGAATGAGGTTGAAGAACGCACGAGGCGGATCGTCTATTAGAGTATCATCTGATGCGTCAGAGAAACTGGATTCAGTTCCAGGTGAAGACTCGCGGTCGGTCATGGACAGTATATAAACTGTATGTTGTTAGCCATGCAGTCGAAAACAAACGAGACGCCAATTACCTGTGGGACTAGGCGTAGAGAATAGGTTGCGTCGACACCGAATACTGAGAGCTGAATCTACCTTTGAATCACGTGCTACGTGGCGCCTAATCTTGTGCTCAGCGGGTACTGATAACATTACTGACCACAACGACGACGATGCTGATAACGGTGATAACCACCATACGAGCGTGTACTCGACCGTGGCCTTGACAAGATACGATTCACCGTACCCCTATATAAATTGTTAGACTAGAAAACATGAAAAAAGTAAATCAGACGTCCACCATCAGCAATCAAGACGCTCTCTCCAGGAAGGGCTTTATCGATTATTGCTCGTCAAGCATACTGACATCGATCTCGCATATAACAAGTGTCACACCAAATGGCGAGGACTACATGTTTGACGGCAGTCTCAGCAGGCATGTGTAACAAGACGTAATAAAGAAAAGTAGGACAAGGCAACGACGGGGAAGCATGGTCTACATGGAGAAGAAAATCGTATCAACGGATTCGACCAAAGGATAACGTAAAAGAGGAGCAACTGCGACGCCCAACACGTGCATGACAGTACGACGATAGAATATGACAAGACTGCGACCATAATCTGTAAAGGCCCACCGATCCAGCGTAGAGAGGTCCTTATTCCAATCAATATGAATCAGATCGTATTCACGAGGCCAGGACGAAAGGAGGGAGCGAAAGCGAGTATACCATGGGACAGCCTGGCTCCAGTTCGGGGAGGATTCCCATTTCGTGTCATGCCACGGGAAAGCTACCTTGGGAATATCCCATGACGAGCGGAATAAACTCTGGCGCGCTGCAAGACGAGCAAGACGATCACTGAGAGGCATGGTATCTATATGCAAAAGATGGTCGTCGGTCTCTTCGAATTGCATCTTGTGATTTGTTAATGCAAGGTCGTAGACAACGAGGTTGCAAAGGGACTTGTTCTCAAAGTCCTTCAACTCCAATCGCCGGCCAGGAGTAAGGGGAGGTGACAGGTCGTCCGAAAAAGAATAATATGCATCCATAGAATCACTGCGTTCTTGTTCGATTTCTTCCTGTGAAAAGCCAAGCAGATGCGCACCGCCGTGTCGCCAAAATACACGATGGTCATAGTCGGACTGAACTGGCCAACTATTCTTTCGCCACCAATATCCCGCCAATACGTCGCGCCACGTTTGAGTGTAGAGATGGAACGGAGAAGGAGGAGCGTTGTTACTTGTTGTGGCAACAAGGCGTGAAGGGTGATTGAGGCGATATTGTTGATAACGAAGTAACCAGATGCGACGAATACAAATCCAAGTAAAGCAGACTTTGGCGCGCTTTTCGTCAGACCGGATGTTGGATATAAGATGGACAGGGGGTACGGTGTACGTGAAATGTGCACCGTGAGATGGAAGAGGAGAGTCAGGTTCCGTGTACTGAGGAAGACCATCGCGGATAGCATGGTAATGCCAAAAATAGTCCCAGTCGCACCCCCAAGCGGGCCAATCATCGCGAATACTGCTGGTTTGACGACGCCAATCACTGTTTTGCGGCTTGGGTTTGCGAGGTAAAGGATGCCCGGGAGCTTTTCAAAGAGGTCAACGAATAGGAAACAGCAAAAGGTTCAATATACTCACCACGACCGGAGACGATAAGAGAATCTCGAAATATACGCCGGTCGAAAAACAGTTTGTCTTCGCGAGAACCATAACCACGAGCAGCACGTTCGAAAGAAAGGGAATCTGAACTATCGACGTGAGGAGGGTAAAACATGAGGGGTTTGCTGTGTACAAGCTTTCCTTTGACCACATCCCCCTGACGACGGGCAAGATTAAGGTCGGCCCACGTGCGGAACTCACAGATAGAAGCGAGCTCGGTGACGCGAACATAACGGGTGGAGGGTAAATCAGACAAAGTTGTGTTGGTAAGGTAGAAGACGGGAACACCGTAGGAAGCGAGACGACCAAAATCGGTGGACGACGTAACATAGGCGCCGCGAAAGCATTGACGAACAGGTTCGTCTAGTTTGAGAGTGTAACCAAGTAGATTGTTTCCCCATATCAAAAAAGCTTGAATTTCAGCGACGAAGCGCTGAAGGCCACGGGTATATTCCACGGCATCACGATAAGACATCATGTGGGTCATATAGAAGAGGGTTTCCTCGGCGCGTGCGATAGCGATGGATGGAGCCCTGTAAGTACCAGGAAGGGCTGACTGCAATTCGTCGTACAAACGGGAGACTCCATGACGATACGAATAAACCTCTTCTTTCCAAACAGAAAGAACGGTTTCCTTGATATGACCACGACGAGGAAGGGGCGGATAGCGATAGAAATCGCTGTCTTTGAATCGATGGCAAGAGATGGCGCGAGGTAGAGCAAAGGACTGGTGGCCTTCAACAAGAATGTGGCACAAATAAGGATGTTCAGGATCATGGATTTGGGGCAAGAGGGAGACTTCGTGCGGGCCCCATGATCCGTCCACACGAGGGAACGGTACTTCGTCGCGGGAGACAGGACATGGGATATACGACGCGTGTTTGGCAAGCACGACGGTTCCATCAGACAATGTGGCCCATTTGTCGAAATCGATATCGCATAAAGAATCTGGACATAAGGAATCAGAACGAACATCGCATCAGGAAGATAAACATTACCCGTAGACATGTTGGACAGCGAAGCGCGAACAAGATGTGTATGACGTGTGAAGAGTAGATGGAAGAGCTGAAGAGAGGAGCGTCGTGGTCAGAATATATATATATACGCTATATCCCACGCGTCGAACGGGTAGTCGGTCCTGTCACAACAAAAACAAGAGATAGGCGTAGGGAAAAATGGGAAACAAAACGAAAATCGATCAGAGAGCGATGGCGTCTACGCCACATAGAAAAAATCAACGTCCACGGCATGCCAATGAAACGGCGTCCACGCCGTTGAAAGACAATAAAAAAGAAACACAGACGACGTTCACGCCTCCAAGGACGACTAGGACGGGAAAGGCGGGAATCGAGCCTGTCCTAACCCACGAGGGAACTAACAGTCGGACTCGTGAGCAGGAACAAGCGGGGGACCAGCCTTGAGAAGCGATAGAGAAAACACCACGGCAGCGTACCCAGGCGAGACGAACGAGAACGCACCTATCGCGCCTCTGTGCGCATCGATACCAACAAAACTCTCAAGGCGACATGACGTGGATGACGAGTGACCCGAGGAGTCACAGGCTCGTCTACAAGGTCGGAGGTCACTGGGGGAGGATTGAGATTGAGATTGAGATGCTCGTCGGTTTTGACACCGTGGAAATGTATTGCTTGATTTAGGTATGTATTTTGGGAGCCATGATTTGGCTTAGCGAAACCAGGCCAGCTACGGCCATCGTCCACACCTCAAAGCTTCGCCTGGCATGGCTACCTGAACCCTGCACGCACTTACTCTCTCGTATCCCAGAAAACTCATGGGAGTACTGGTATCGCTGCCTACTCTCGCCCAAGCACACAATCGACGACGCCAGCGTCTCATGCGCAACCATTAAGTGGTCTCGTCCGTATCGTCTGCCACCACGTTCATGTCCATGTCCGTTGCACCCACCGTCGACACTTGCTTTTGGCCTTAGAAGTCATCCCTGGTGCTGCGGTATGGGCACCCACCCATCCCATACAGCGTGGTATGTCATCTACCACTGTTGCTCACCCTTCCACGCGTTCTCGTGCATGTTGATCTGTACCTGTTACAGGTTAACCGTAGGTTCTGAGGCCTTGCGTTACGCCGTCCTTGCATTGTGGCTCGCTATCGTCATCGTGGTGAGTGTCATATAGCCCTCTCTCGCTTGCGATCTTTGCCTCCAAGCACCCATGGCACTCGCGAGCACGGGAAGCCGGTGGTTAGTTAGGTGCAATGTACCGGGTGCGATCAGTATGGCTTCAGTATAGTGTGATAAGTAGTGTATTCAGTAGTCGCGAATGACAGGTAGCCAGTAGCATGATAAGTAATTACTGTAAACAACGGTGATCAGTATGGTCCCAGAACAGTATAACTGATAGCGATGGTCAGTAGCGTATTCAGTATTAGTCATAGGTAATCAGCATTCACAATCAGTAGTACCAGCCATGATCAGTATGCAATCAGTAGTTGTAATCAGTACTTTTAATAATCGCTACATTCGATGACAACAATGTACCTATCTGGGCGAAATCCCTCGACCCTACCTAACCGGTCACGAAAACAGACACAGCGATGACGAAAAGCGGATGCGATGCAACGAGACAGCGTGTGAAAAAAACTGTCAAGCTGAATCGAAGAACGAGGTGGTTCCAAAGAAGAAAGGCGAGGGGCGTAAGGCTCGTGGGATGCATGCAAAGGAAAGAGTAGCTGTCAGCGTGCTTGTGATGTAACTGGTCCAGTAAACGGGGAGCCAGGCACGGCGGAGTAGCATCGTAAAATGCTCAAAAGGCATTATATTGAGGTGAAGGGGATGCAAGAATATGCTGTACGGTAAGCATCCTTAACTGGAAAACCCAATAGTCGAACAGATATATAAGGATGGCCAACGGAGGAGACGTTAAAGGACAACAAGTGTACGACAAAAACCCAGAGTACTCGTATTAGATCGCCTGCCACCTCGCAAGCCCGTGAACCCAATCAAATTCTTCACCCGGGTCTCGATAGTCACGCCGGGAAAGGTACGGATGGTCCTCTTGAATACTCTCGTGACCCATTGACACCAGCAGATCCCTTGCAATTCTTTGAGCGTGTGATACCTGGTTGAATATTCGTTTTTCTTGATTGGACAGCCTGTATAGTTCAGGCTGGAGGACCATGCGGCATAGAGCAGTGAGGCTATGCCTCTTCAGCTCTACATAATTAGCCATGATGGCGAACGGAGGAGAATCGTGACTTACTGCGGTCGGGGTCCGAACGAGGAAGGCCGATAACCATTTGCGCCAAGGTTTCGAGGGCGTGATGGTGGATTTGGTTGGTAAAGCCACTATTACGGACAAAGTCGAAATACCGCGACACCTCGGTAAGATGAATGCTGTCGTACGAATAAAAATGGCCACCGATCGCGAATGAAGCGATAGGGGTGTAAACGGAGTGGATTTGGCCGGGTGGCTGAATGCTAGAAAGGATGCAGCTCGCGATGGCATCAGACGTAAGAAGAACCTACACAAGGTCACCGGGGTAAAGGTACAGTGTCTCTGCAAGTATGTCGGGGTGGTAAGATTCGTCGCGATCGCATTGCCGAACAAAGGTTTTCAAAATCTCGTCGCGGGACTGCGTGGGATCGCGAGGAAAATAAAATGTCCACAGCTTTATGCCTGACATTCCCAGCACATAAGTGATCTCGCCGTCTGAATCATGGTGAGGGAACGTTAAAACGCCAGCTTGGTGAGCCAACGCCCATGAGCGGACAAGGAGGTTATCTGCAGAAACCTTACGCTTCTCAAACGGCATATCACGCTGAGTTTGGCTCCAGCCGACGGTAAGACCATCATCAAGCATGCTGCAAGTGTCGTATGAGCATCGGGCTGATGAAAAAGGGACGCTAACTCACCTAATGGATGCGGGTAAAGTACGGTGAGTCAGCGGAATATCAAGAGCGAATCGACACTGGTTAGGGTCGTTGATTCCGCTCAAGAGCTGGGACATCGTTCCAAGAACGTGGGGGCTTAAAAAGTCCTTGACGCGCTTTCCGGCATCTTAGAGGGGCATCAAGGACGGTAAGCTTAGCAAGGAAGACGAAAACCGACCATGCATATCGACCAGCATATTTGGGGATAGACCAAATGCCCGCAAGAGGCCGTGTGTGGTGAACTCAAACAAGCTGGTGTCCTCGAAATCACGGATAACGACGGGATGGCCGATTGAAAGTGCTTTGCGGACGTCAAGAACAAGATCGAATGGATGGCTATACGAAGAGACACGCAGGAACTCAATGAAGGGTCCCCCTGGAAGTGCCTGTGGGAGCGACGCGACGCGACGAACATAAGCTTCGTCGAACGCTAAAAGGTTTCCTTCGCCCTCTTGTAAAGTGGGAGCAACCGTTTCGAGACCGCCAGGCCACTGTATGACTGTGGCAGACTCGGGAACTTGGATTCCACGGACACCGGAGACGAAGTCGGCCTGCCGGACGGGACGGGAAGCAGATGAAGACACGTCAGGAGCACGGAGGGGTTGAAGGGGCGGGGCTGCTAGGGCAGGGTCGATGGGAATGGGAGTGGGAGCATTGACGAGGGCCGGGTCGATTGGAATACAGGCGGGGCTGGCATGGGGGGAAGCGCCGACGCGTAGAGAGGGGCCTGCTTCATGGCTATCGTTGGAAACGACGGGCTTTGCCTTCAAGCGCTCACGGTGGGCTCTTTGGGTGACGCGTCTCTTGGCCCTGAACGCCTCGAAAGCAGCAGGATCGCTAAAGGTAGACTTAGCAAGGGCCGTGTACGTAGCGCGTGTCACATACGCTTGAAGCCTTTCCTTCATGCGCTGATACGCCCTTTTGTTTGCGGCTGACCGACACGGGACCTGGAAGTGCACGTTCATCAAGTGGCATCAACACGGCTAGAGTGTTGAAGTACCTCAGACATGATAAACGCGAAGCTAACGAAGTTTCAAGGTCCGACGAGGTGAACAAATCGGGAATGATCGCGTGGGTCGCTTGGGAGGAGCGTGGGCAAACAACGCTTTGATTGTAATCACATAACGTAAGCGCCAAAGGGGTTCAAAAACCAGCAGAAGCCAACCGAAAAACGGCAGAGGTCGTGCGCGTCACTCCAGACAGCTAGCAGAGGGATCCAACGATATACACCTAGTACGTAATGCAAGGCTTGTAGAGACAATTAAAGAAAAGAAAAACTGCTGTTCACCCTGCCCAAGAAACGAGCAATAGGGTTGCACAACGACACCCACGTCGATGGGAAGAAAGCCAAGGAGAGAGGAAGAGATCGGAGTCCATCACACGAAAGGACCGACAGTCAAGCTCGCGTATGAGGTGGGACAAACGACGAGGGCAAGGTACCCAGACGAGAAAAAAACGAGGGCAGCGTATCGGGACAAAACGAATGAGGGTATGCCCATAGCGCCCTGTGCACCTTGGATCTCTAAGCAACACGGCACCGTATCGGGCCCCAGCAGAAGACCAACGGGACTTGAGCATGAGGAAGATATGTCCATCCACAGCCCTGCTCCCACCAGAAAAGCGCTGCAAGAAGCAACAAGGCGCTGTTAAGAAACCTGGGGCTACGCCTTGTGTGCCGAGATCCCCTGAGAAAACCGGGCAGCTCGCTCGGTACCTAACCTAAAAGGACAGGCTGTGCCGCAATTCTGCTTGACAAGAGGGGTGCATAAGCATATAGGGACTATGGAAGTGGTCGTGGCCTGCTAGGAGAGCTCACCGATAGCCAAGCGCAAGAGCGGCGCTAAGCGGAAAGGGGGGCTGCAAAGCACCCATGCGTGCCACGGTTTGGCTCGACGAGGGCTGGGAAACGGGTACGGAGAAGAGAGGGCTGCAAAAATCTGGACGTGCCATGGTTTGGCTCGACGAGGACTGGGAAGCGGGTACGGAGAAGAGAGGGTTGCAAAAACCCGGGCGTGCCACGGCTTGGCTCGACAAGAACTGCAAAAAAGGCCCACGGTACTCGGCACTCGAGGCTCGCAGTAGCACAAGGAGCACACCAAGTCAGTAAATTCAGACGGGACGGGGCCAGGAATATAAGCCTGTAGTTCATCCAGACTGTGACCACCAACGCTGGTCGGGCACTCGAATTCAATCCAGCCTCGCCCAATCCAATCCTATCACCCAAGTAATGTGGTAACCATGGGCCTCGACGCAGCACGTCTGGATCCACTTAGCACTTGCTGCCACCATTATCTGAACGCTCGTAGGTGCCATCGGCGTTTTGTTTTTGTTGCAGCGATCCTGCTTACTGCGCCGTCTGCCAATGACTCACCGTGCCACCCTAGAAGCGATGCGTCAAGGGAGCAAATGCAGAGTCAAGCTAGAGACAGAAACGGCCAAACGGGTTACACAGCTGACCCGCTACCCACCGAGCGTACCAAACAGACAGAATGATAGAAGACACTGTCCCCGGGAGGCAATGGAGTAGGCTGCTGGACGGATAATAACACAAGCAGCAGGTGCTAACTAGAGACGAAGTCAGTCAATGCCGCTGCCACGTTTACGGTTTGAATGCGTGCCTGGCTCGCTCAAACGATGTCTGAACTTTGCATGTCGGCAAAGCAATACGAAGGCGACGAGCTATAGGCGCCAGTCACAGGCTGACTCGCCAAGTTCCGTGGCCAACCCGGACAGGTAGGGTGATCTGACGGCGGTGAAGAGCCAGGGAATATGAGACGCAGTTGTACTGTCAGCACAAAAACAAGGGACATGCATAGGAAAAGGAGAGACAAGAGGAAAATGGATCAGAGAGCGATGGCGTCCACGCCATGCCGAAGAAAACGGCGTCCACGCCGTTGGAAGACAACGAAAAAGGGATACAGACGACGTTCACGCCGCCAAGGAGGATTAGAAGGGAAAGAATGGAAGTCGAGCCTGTCCTAACACACGAGGGGACTGGCAGTCGGACTCGTGCGCAGGAACAAGCGGAGGGATCGTCACTAAAAAG
>JBBPLV010001071.1:0-11838 GCA_038089975.1 Boletellus ananiceps | reverse complement strand
GTCACCCTCAGTCCAAGTTCTCTCTTAGTCTTTCAACACTCTAGTCCAGTCTTTGACCATATAGCCCTTTGTTCCCTCAGGCTGAGTTGTACCTCTTTGTGAGCATCCTGCCTGTAGGTTCAGTCTTAGTCTGATCACTTGAGGTATGCCCTGCATAACATAGATTCACTCCACTTTTAGATGATTATTCAGACTAAATATTGACCAGCATGCCTCCAGACCATGGACTTTCAGATAGACAGCAATCGGGTGTTAAAGGGAAGAAAAACCAGCTGACTTATTTATTCACAGCAAATGTAGATAGGTCCATGAAACTCCCACCACTAATCATTGGGAAATTACAGCAGCTTCACATGTTTAATAACAAGACAGGCTAGCAACTTGGTTTTTACTATCAGAACAATACCAAGGCCTGGATAACAGCCTTACTCTATCAAGAATGGCTGTTGGATTGGGATTGGAAGTTGCATGACAAGGGAAGGAAAATTCTTCTCCTACAGGACAATTTCTCAGGCCATGTCATCCCTGATTCCCTTATCAACATTTAAGTCAAGAATTTTGAGCCCCTCATCACACACATACAGCCCAATGACTAGAGCATCATTTGTTGCTTCAAGACACATTATCATGCCAAGTTCATCCACCATGCCATCAGCCTCTATAAAGCAGGTGTCATTCCCTTTGAAACCTACAACATCAACCAACTTCAAGCAATACAACTTGCTTGAGATGCATGGGATGACATGGACACTATGACCATCCAAAACTGCTAGTGTAAGGCTGGTATTTTACCTAAAATTTTACCTGAACCATCTATTCAACCCTCCCTTCCAATATCATCTCTTATTTATACAACCAACATGCAACTAACTTGAATCCCATTGTGCAAGCCAAGACACTCATTTTTGAATGAACTCAAAGCAACCAGTGTGCTTCAGCACTCAAACTGGATGAACATTGCAGAACTTCTAAATCTGGCCATGGAGACATACAACATCTTTGATACAATGGATGAGGATATCTTTGAGTCTGTGATGGATGCAAAGAAGTTGAGAGAGAGTAACACTGAAGGTGAAGACAGCAATGATATGGTGTTCACACCTCTCCTGACATGTTGTGAAGTCCTCTAGGCTACATTGGATTTGTGGAACTATGTCAGGATGCTTGACAATCCATTTTCCCACAAGCTAGTAATAATGCTAGGTTCATTCAGACATCAGACTTGTGCAGTCAAGATGCAGGAAATGAGGGCTACAAAATTGACTGATTATTTTCCTCATAAATAGCTCATGATAACATGATAACTATAAAGTTCACAATTGCAAGTTTTGAGTGGTACAATAGGGGCCTGAAGGCATCTGATTGGCTGACTGTTCAATGTCTGCTTGGCTGCTTGGGTCAAAGTTGGATAGCTGTATCTGAGGCTTATCACTCAACCAAAATCTAATTGTTGCAGCCACAAACCAGTGCAATCAACATCTATCTATCAATACTATAGCTTGTATTTACAGTTCATTGTCCACACCATTTGTACCTACCAGTTCATACAAGGTATTGAAAGTTTCCTTGTCTGCATAATGGTTGAGATAGAATTCATCATACACCTGTTGAGATGTCACAGCTGTCACTGTATGATCAATGGAATCTCTGAAGATAGGTATTAAATTAACTGCCTGAGTGACTTTCATCAAAGGAATGATAAGCCCTGTACATGCCAACCCTGGGTGAGGGCTAGAAAATATTACAACACCTGACGCGGTCTATGGTTTGCACTACCATTCTTCCTTGTTCAATCCAACTACCTTGCCTTCCTTCTTAGACAATGCAACCTTCCTGGCATTCCCCTTGTATCCGCTGCCGGATAGGGACACTTGAGTTACTACTTTTGGTATGCCCCACCTTCTACTATTGGACACATAGCCTCCCACAGCATTATCTCCTTATTGATGCTGCGTATCCCCCATTACCATACTAGGCATCTCTTCATTACTATACCAAGAATTACTACAATTGGTGAAGTACAGCTCTGCCTAGGTATTTAAACTGTGCCCTGTACGATACTTGTTCCCTAGCTAGTTCTGCACAATTCTACGTGCAGTCTCTGGCCATCCGCGAGTCCCCTCAAGGATAGCGAGTTCCCGGTTTCTACTAGTCCTCGTCCTACTATTGAGTGGATGCTGTCCGAGTGTTTCTTTACAAACATAGGACCTATAGCAAAGCACGACTTACTTAAGGGATTGTACGCAGATCACGTAACAAAAGAACTAGCTTTCCCTCGCCCCTGCTATCTAGCAGTAGGGCAGCTGTTTCGACACCACATCGTACCGTGTCCCTAGAGAAGCAGAATCCTCCCCAGAGCCCAAGGAAGGAACTAACGACAAAGAAATATTCTTTGAAGAAGAACCTACTCCCAGCGGAACCCCTACTGAACAAAGACCCTTCATGAACCCCTATCAAACCAGCTCCCCTGTACTGAGATGGGTCACCAGTTCTTCAAACGTCCCAAGGCCCACTCCCCCTAGTCTCCTATTCAGGGAACGAAGGAGACGACGATCCATAACCCCAGAAACAGTACTCAAGCATGCCCACCTAGCCCTGCCTTCCACTCCTGCCCCAACACTTTCTCCCATAGTACTGATCACCGACACTATGAAAGAACCACAGGACACACCAATGGTGGATCCCATGCAAACAACAAAGAAAGGGGAGCTCCAAGCCACCTTACCTGGAGACTTCAACGGAAACACCGCTGATGCTACATGATGGATGCTTGCCATGATGGCTTTCTTTACGATTAACCAAGACATCTACGACCATGACTCACTCCTTATTTTCACCTGCCTCAATAAGATGAACAAGGGACAAGCTGCAGCATTTGCCGAAACTTGGTACCCAAAAGTCATGGATGCCACCTTCACTCAATTCCAGGAAGCATTCACAGAATCCTTTATTCCAACCGGACAGCAGGAGAGAGCTCGGAATGAGCTATACGAGTTGAAACAAAACGACTTCAAGGAAGAAAGTGAGAAGGGACTACCTGGACAACTCTAGAGGGGTAACTTCAACACATATGTGACAACCTTCAAGTTGAAGGTAATGAGGAGTAAATTAGAAACAGGACACGATGAAATCCTGATCGATATTCTTCGACGAGGAGTAGATGAACAACTTGCCAACATGATGGCTACGTTGAACCCCCAACCAATGAAATGGAGAGATTGGATTAAGAAGACTCATGTGTTTGACGAAAACATTTGCCACCTTAGGAAGATCAGAGAAAGGAAGAACTATATACCTCTTCCAACTTCAGGATCCCACAACCATAGGGATCCAAATGCCATGGATGTTGACGCGATCCGTCTAACTCCCGTAGAACGAGCCAAACATATGAAAAATAACAAATGCTTCATCTGTCATTGGGTGGGATGTCATACCACTAATCACCCTCGTGGAGATTCTTGCCCCCGATGATTCCCCACTCGATCTCACACCATTAAAGCGGTGGAAACTACAACAGACGTGTTAGGAGAGTTCATCCATAATTCAGATCTTCCCAGAGATGAGTTACTCCGCATCCTTCGTACCTGTACCACCGAAGATCAGGATGTACGAGTCCTCGATACTTCGCAGGATTTTTAACTGGGAGGAAAGTATCAACGTCTTTACCTCCCCTTTCTGTCGCACCTGTATTCATATTAGGTCCCCACTCTAGAGCAATCAAACTCCCCATTCACCTATGCAAATTCGATACAATGAAAACTGTTGAAATCTCTGCACTCGTGGACAGTGGGGCAACTGGATGCTTCATCAACAAATATCTTGTCCACCTTCACGGATGGAAAACCTGTCGACTTCCACACCCCATCCGTGCACACAATGTAGACGGCTCAGAAAACAAGAACGGTATCATCTGGCATTATGTGGTCCTTAAAGTCACCTACGGATCATGGACAGAGCAACAAAAGTTCCTTGTCATCGACTGCAGCGCAGAAAAAGTCATTCTGGGAATGAATTGGTTATGAGAGATCAACCCAATGATCGACTGGACCACAGGTCAACTACACCTCACTGAACCCCCACAATGACTTCCTTGAAAAGACACAATCGAACACAGGTACCTTCTCTGCTACCTCAGAATATCTCTGGAGCCAGAAATAATTGCCAAAGCTACTATCTCCACCGAGCTAGCCCAACAAGCCGCCAAACTGGAAACAACCCTCCCGCCTGAATACGAGGCATTCCACAGCATGTTCGACAAACCAAAAGATGGGGAATTACCCCTCTCATGACCCTACGACCATGCCATCGACCTCGCCGACACTTTTGTTCCAAAAGTTGTCAAAGCCTACCCTCTGAACCCCGCAGAGTTAGCCACCTGCAAAGCATTCATTGACAAACATCTGAAATCTGGAAAGATCAAATCCTCTAAATCCCCACAGGCCTCCCCCTTCTTTTTTGTCAAAAAGAAAGATGGAGGATTACGACCTTGCCAAGATTACAGGTATTTAAATCAACACACTGTCAAGAATGCCTACCCACTGCCCCTGATCTCTGACCTTATTGATCAGCTCAAGGATTCCTCCCTATTTACTAAGATGGATGTTCAATGGGGATACAATAATGTCCGCATCAAAGCATCAGACACCTGGAAAGCAGCCTTCATCACCCCCTTTGGGCTCTATGAGCCCACAGTGATGTTCTTTGGTCTATGCAATTCTCCCCCCACCTTCCAGGCTCTCATGGATGACATCTTCCGCGATATGATTTCCGAAGGGTGGCTTCTTATTTACATGGATGACCTCATTATTCACACCACAGGGGACCCACAACTCCATCATCGTTGGACCCTACATGTCCTCCAATGTATGTGTGACCACCACCTCTTCCTGAAATTATCCAAATGCTTCTTCAATGTTTCGGAAGTCGAGTACCTCAGCATGATCATTCGTCCTGGTGTGATTACCCTTGACCCCACTAAGTTGAAAGCAATCCAAGAATGGACCCCTCCCCGATCAGTCAAAGCGGTCCGATTGTTTATTGGTTTTTGTAACTTCTACCGGAAGTTTATTCCCAACTTTTTGATAATTGCTCGTCCACTCCATGATCTTATGGAGAAGACCACATCTTGGGAGTGGAGCCCCGAATGTGACAACGCCTTCCGAACACTCCAGAGAGCGTTCCTCTCTCAACCCATTCTCCGTCTTCCACATACAGAGTCCCCCTTCTGGGTCATGACGGATGCCTCCCTCGTTGCATCGGGTGCCGTACTGATGCAGAAGGATGGTAATGGCGATTTACACCCTTGTGCCTACCTTTCCAAAACCTTCTCCCCTGAGGAATGCAACTACGACATCTACGACCGTGAGCTTCTTGCGGTAATCCGGGCGCTCGAGGAATGGAAACAATATCTCTCTGGAACTGTCCATCCAGTCACCATCCTCACTGATCACAAGAATCTTGCGTATTTCAAGCAACCCCACTGTTTATCCTGCCACCAAGCTCACTGGATGCTCTTTCTCCAAGATTTTGACCTCGTGTTCTCCCACGTCCCAGGCTCTCATATGGGTCCTGCTGACGTGCTTTCCCGCTTGCCAGACATCTCCACAGCCGACGACAATCAGGACGTCGTCCTACTCCCCGCTGCACACTTTGTCCGCCTTCTGGACGTCGCCCTGGTTGACAAAATCACTCGATCCTCCGCTACTGACCCTTTTGTCACTGACGCACTTGCCGCCCTGCACAGAGGCTCTTCCATTCTCCCCCATGCCTCCCACTCTGACTGGCATTTCAACGAGGGACGGCTTTATTTCAAGGACTGTTTGTACATACTGGAACCTGCTCGCCACAATCTCGTTCAGGTGGTGCACAACGTGCCTGCCATGGGACACCCTGGCTTTTTCTGGATGTTACACCTGTTACAGTGCGACTATTGGTGGCTGGAACTTTCCACATTCATGCAAAAATTTCTCCTCAGCTGTGCCACCTGTCAAGCCAATAAGGTGGTAATGCACCTCACAGTGCTGCTGGCTCGGCCGATCCCAAGCACTGCCACTCACCCCTTTCAGTCCATCTCGGTTGATCTCATCACCAGGTTGCCCCTGTCTCGCAGTTTTGATTCTGTCTTGGTCGTGGTCGACCACGGTCTTACAAAGGGGGTAATTTTCTGCCCTTGCACTAAAGATATCGATGCCAAAGGAGTCGCACTCCTCTTTTTCCAACATGTCTTCCCTAGATTTGGACTACACGAACGATGCATCTCCGACCACGGCCCCCAATTCACCTCCGCATTCGCAAAAGAGTTATCCCGACTACTCGATTACGATCTGGCACTCTCCACAGCCTACCACCCACAAACTGACGGTGAGACAGAACAGGTCAACCAGGAACTGGAGACCTATCTCCACATCTTTTGCCAGGGAAACATATCCCTCTGGGTCAACCTCCTCCCCATGGTGGAATTCACGCACAATTCCACAACCCACTCTGTGACCAAGCAATCCCCCTTCTCTCTCATGCTTGGATATGAACCCTGCTCATATCCTGCCATCTGAAAAACATTTCTCCCTGCTCTGGAACAGAGACTCACCCTTTTGTCCAAAGCTAGGAATGAGGCGCAGCAGGCCCATCATGTGGCACAACAGCAGATGCAGGAATGAGTTCGCACACCATTCAAACTATGAAAGATAGGAGATTGCGTATGGCTCAATAACAAAAACCTCAAACTACATTATCCCTCCAGAAAACTTGCCCCTTGACGAGAAGGTCCCTTTGAAATAGAAAAAGTCATCTCCCCAGTCGCCTACCAACTACGTCTTCCCCCGACCTGGTGAATTCACCCAGTCTTCCACGCATCCCTCCTAACCCCTTATTGAGAAACTGCAGAACACAGCCCAAACTTTATCAATCCGCCACCGGATCACATCAACAGTGAGGAACAATACGAAGTGGCAGGGATCCTGGGCCACAGGGGTTCTGCAGCACAAAGACAGTACCTGGTTGCATGGAAAGGGTACTCCTCTGCCGAAAACACCTGGGAACCAGAATGCAACTTGGGAAACTCTCATGCACTACTAAAGGAATATAAGGCCTCTCGATCCAAAGACTTTCCCCCAACCAGACGACGAAGAAAGAGCACCTAGTACATCTCCCCCTTTAAATAGTCTACCATATGTCTTCCCTTTCCCCCCAGACCCTCAACCTTCTCGTGCTCTATTTTTCTTTTATATTTCTCCCCCTTTTCCTTGTTCTCCTGTGCCTTTAGGATACCCATCGGCGCATTCTTAACCATCAAGTGGACATACAGTATACCATAGCCCCTCTCCCCACTCGCCACCACCAACCTCCTCCAGTCGCCTGGGCCAACGAGCCCGCTCAGGACCATCAGCCACCTGCATGACCAGAACCCGCTTGGTCTCTGTGTTTTACGGTGACATTCCCTGAGAACGACAACAGAGCCAGGCAGTGGGGAGGAAACACCTCCAGCTGGTAAACTACCACTATTTCCCATTTCCTTGCTGAAGTATATGCCCGATGAATCTTCCAGGTACTTCAGAAATACTATATGGCTACTCTTTCTCGCCCCTTATCAATTGACAATAATCCTCCGCTTCGCTTAGATAGACTCTCAGAATTCCACAGAAGTATGTTCGTGTTCAACCTACTTGACAACCCAGGAGCTGTCCTCGCTCTGGAGCATCTTCTGCTGTTTCGTCTCTCCCCGTACCTACCTTTAATTATCCACTTCTACTCGTTCTTCATCAGCTCTCGTCGGCAAACTATAGAGACCAACACCATCTTTCGCACCGCTACTGACTTGGGGATCCAACATCGTTTCAGTCCCACCTATGCCATCCAACAACTTGGACGTGCCTGCAGCACAATCTTCGAACTCTTGACTGAAGCAGGTCTGCTTGAGTTGATCACTCTACTCCCTTGGAATGTTTACCTCCCCCTCCTCCGACAACAACTACAGTCCCTGACGAATGACCAAAGGGCCTATTACTTGGCTGATGCCCCCGTCATCACAAGAGGGAATCCACTGGAAGAGCACGATCACTCCAGAGGTAGCACAACAGGATCTTTGATTTCACATTCCCCTATCCCAGCCATTAACTTCGCAGCCATCCGACCTCCCACTCCGAGCCCCCCTTTCGTTCCCACCAAACCCCCCTCCACTCCGCCTCACTCCTCTACCACATCCCCCATCCCCATACCTCCCCCTGCCCCCCGAACACAATGAGTGGCTCAGCGACTTCGTGCTCTGGCTCAATTGGGAAGCCACGATATCACAGATGGAGAACTCCGATCCCCTAGCCCTGTCTCTCCCTCTCCTCGAAGAGCAAATCGAGCGGCAAGTTGCCATCAATGCGGTTCGAGATCACACTATAGGACAGCCTGCCCCCACTACCTCTGTCCTTACTGCTTTCTCCCTGCACCTGGTCACCCCCAGTACGCTTGTCCTGAGCGACAATGTATCCACTGTGGACTTCGAGGCCATAGTGCGCTGAATTGCACAGGGGCCGTGGATGGGAGTGAATCCGACAGCTTGTCTATGGCAGATACTCTCAGAGTCAACCAACCTAATAGAGTCTGATCCGGTGTCTCAGACGTATGACGGGGGTAATGTTACAACACCTGACACGGTCTACGGTTTGCGCTACCATTCTTCCTTGTTCAATCCAACTACCTTGCCTTCCTTCTTAGATGATGCAACCTTCCCAGCATTCCCCTTGTATCCGCTGCCAGATAGGGACACTTGAGTTACTACTTTTGGTATGCCCCACCTTCTACTATCGGACACATAGCCTCCCACAGCATTATCTCCTTATTGATGCTGCGTATCCCCCATTACCATACTAGGCATCTCTTTGTTACTATACCAAGAATTACTACGATTGGTGAAGTACAGCTCTGCCTAGGTATTTAAACTGTGCCCTGTACGATACTTGTTCCCTAGCTAGTTCTGCACAATTCTACGTGCAGTCTCTGGCCATCCACAAGTCCCCTCAAGGATAGTGAGTTCCTGGTTTCTACTAGTCCTCGTCCTACTATTGAGTGGACGCTGTCTGAGTGTTTCTTCACAAACATAGGACCTATAGCAAAGCGCGACTTACTTAAGGGATTGTATGCAGATCGCATAACAGAAAACATCTGTTGAAGTTTCTACAATCAGGTGGCTGACTGATTGTCTGGTGTAGTGGCAATACTGAATGGTTGAACATAAAGAAGTGGGAATTCCAAGAACTCTGAAAGGTGTACTTTAGATCAAGAGGGACTGCTTAGCTGGAAGATTACTCTAACTTGAGCAATAGGATCTAATCTGTGATCAGTACCAGTTCCATGCAATGCAGAATTTAAAAAATACTTACACCCAGGGTTATGTTCAGTTTGACCATCCATATTCAACAGAATTGCATCACAATGCTCAAGTGGAAAGTTAACTGAAGGCAGCTCAGCTTATACAGCCTGGCTAGGTAGGATGATCAATGGCTGTGAAGTTGAACATTGTTGAATACAGAATTTGTACTGCACTCAGACCTTGTTGAAGGTCTGTAGGATCTGTTGGATGTTGTCACCACCAATACAATGCCAGATGTACTTCTGTAACTTGATGACAAAATCTGGAAGTGCATATATGTTACACATCTGAACAAAGGTGAGCTGCAAGTGGTCATGAGCTATAGTAACTGTCATTACTGCTTTGGCACCATTAGAGGAGCTGCCATCTGTGAAGTGGTTACAGAATGGGCAAGGAGCTTTGAAATGGAATTGCTCTTGAGGTGTGACATGAGATACCCAGGCCATAGTTGGGTCAGTGTAAAAAAGACAGGCCTTGTCATCGGTAGCATTCACCAAAGGTTCATTGTGTTGCTGAAGTAGTAGATATAGGTCAAATGAATGCATGCACTCTTCACAATCAAGAATATAAACAATCTGCTGTGTAAAATCTTGTTGTCAACTGGTTCATGCAAATAAGGTTTTACAATGGGTGATGAGAAGATGCTCTATAATGTCAGCAGTATGCTGAGACAATCCACCACTGTTCTTGATAGCACTGGCAAAGCTCAGTGGAAGCTTGAACTTGGGGATATTGAAGTCCTCCTTGACCATATTTTTTCCTCAACATGCACCTGCAACAAGGATAGCATCCTTCAGATTGACCATTCTGTTTGTATTGTGCTTGGCATGGGTAGTGACAAGTATAGACTCAAGAAGCTGATCAATGGATTCCAGGGAATCTGTGGTGTTCATGCCAAGAGAGGGCAAGGCTGCTCTTAGGAGTTCAGAGTGTGGCCAGGGGAGAGGCCCAGGGGTTCAGAGGGATGAAGCTATATTCAAGTAAGACTAGCTTGGAGTTATAGGGTGTCTGTGGCTAGATTTATATACTCTAGAGAATGGTGCACAAACCAAGCTATGCTAGTACAAATAAGGCAAGTTATGAGTCACAATGAGTCAAGAAGAGAAAAGAAGTCATAATGAGTCATGATGAGTCAAAGATAAGGAGAGAAGTCATGATGAGTCATGGTGAGTCAACAATAAGAAGAATGAGAAAGATAAGGGAAAAGTAAGAGACAATGAGGGAAAAGATAGGGGTGTCTGAGGAATCATAACAGTTTGCACAAGAAGTTGAGCTTGATAGATGAAATCCACAAGAGCCCAGATGGACTGAACCATTCCATGGTGAGTGGTGCCAGCAATCATGGCAACAATTGTATGTTGGATATTGTGATGCTCCCACCCCATTATTTGCTTCATGTGTGAGACCCCTGATGTGAAGTGGCCCACCCCAATGTACTGGTGATGGGCTTTGTATCAAGTGTCAAGCTCCTCATTTCTGACCACCTCCTTGCACCAAGTCAAAATATGATTGAAGAACAATTTGTGAAGCATATGCAGGATTTTGGGAAGGAGAAAGATGGATACTTCACTATGTATCCAGTTGGGTCAGTACAGAAGATGAACATCCAAAAGATGAAGCTCCTTACATAGTTTTTGAAAATAATTGAGACTCCATGGGTTGGCCTTGAGGCCTACATCATGGATCAACTGAAGAGTGTGCAATCCAGTGTGACTAGGGTGACAGATAGGATTGTCAAACTGTTTGATTGTTGTTAGTGTAACTGGGGATGTGTTTTTGAATGTGCCAGAGACCATCTGATGTTCTGGGAGGTCCCCTATCCATCTAATGAGAGGTGTGAAACAATACTGAGTGTTTCTGAATGGATTGACCAAGAACAATCCCATGTTAGCTGCATGTTTCAGATTTGCAGTGACAATGTTGACACATCTGTGCCAGACACTTTTGGAAGAGGACAAGCACTTCCAAAGGGGCACAGACTGAGAGACAGCTAAGGGATAAGCTTTGAAGCATAGAGACTCACTTCTAGTTGGAGTAATGAAAGACTTGCAATACAGAGTGTATGATGACAAGGACTAGGGTTGGTGATGGATAGAGTGGTGCTCTGAGTGAAGAGTGAAAGGATGAGGGAGGGGCACTCAGGTCTCAGAGAGAATCCCCTAGAACTACTTGTATTGTATTTGGGCCAAAGGGCCAGGTTTATATACAGTCTGGTACTAAGGTTTAATCTCAGACTGAATAGTGAAACACTACAGTGAAACAGATGAGTCATATCTGAAACAGTAGGTGAAACAATAAGAAGTATGTTTCAATATAGATGAAACAGCAAGAAGTAGAAGAATGATGAAGGTGAAATGTTTGATGGAAAAGAAGTGTTTTACCTATTGATGTAAGGATTCTAGATTTCTGGAAGAGTCTAGCCCATGCTGAAACATGAAAAGTATACATGTAAAAGATCATGAGTCATGAGAGATCATCTG
>JBBPLV010001070.1:0-11843 GCA_038089975.1 Boletellus ananiceps | reverse complement strand
ATAGAGTGCCTAGAAGACTAGAGGCAGTGATAAAAGCGAAGGGAGGACATACAAAGTACTAAAATTGTAGAATAGAAATGTTGCTCAAAAAAGTGTTCCAATGACATGTCATTTTAATATAGTTATATCTCAGTGCCATGACAACCAAATCACATGACTAAGAGCTCATGTTCAGGGCAGGGGTTAGGGCTATTAATGGCTCAGCAAGAGTTAGTGCTAATGCCTTTTTGTTCTCCTACAAATGTCAAGTCTTTCCAAAACAGCCAAACATTAGGACACTTTTTTAAGCCACTGTATATGCCATGGCAAACATTTTACTACTGATAGTTTCTATATTAGTTTGATACTAAACTAATAACATATACTATTTAATGATTATATAATAATCATTATGATCACTTGTTGGTCATTTTAAAATCAATCTGACATGACATGATAAAGTATATCTTTTACTAATCAACAAGCCATTATAATAATAAAGTATAGCCACTGATAGGGACCACTTGGAACCATCTCAGCACAAGTTCCTATAAACTCTACATGTATATAAATATATAGCATTATCAAAGTGGATATCATCATTGTACATATTAGAGACTTTATATAGTAGACAAGACTATATGTATATGGGATTGTCTTGTCTTCTTTAATTTCCTGATGCTTCAACTGCTCTTGCCACCATATGGGCAGCTGGATTCTGTTGTGGTCCAGATCATACCTGCAGTGGATAGGAACTTAAGACTCTTTCCTAGTCATAATTTAATCCCCCTTCTTTGGAAATTTCAAATAACATTGAGATGTGCCTGCAGCCTCAAGCAATGTTGATCTAGTTGTATATGGTGCAGTTCAGCCCATTGTAGCACAGCATGTTCATGTGCCTTCAATGAGGTTTCCAACACTACCCTCCTCACTGGCAGGTCTTCAGACATTGTGTCCTGCTAAGCCCTTCCACTGAGATCTTGCATCTCATGTCCCTTGGTATATGTGCATAACCCACAAGAATATTCATTAGTCAGAAAGCTCTCTCTCTTGGGTCCTCCCAGTCCGGCAGGCTAGCTAAATGTTCACATTCACCTGGAGTCGGCCGAATAATCTCCCTCAAACCCCCTCGATCCAAGTACTCGTCCTTGGCCGCGGTTACCGGTAGCTTCCACAGGAACGACCTGTTTCACACAGGGCAGCTGATTCCTGGTTGCTGGGTTGAAACGAGCGCCCGTAAGGCCTATAAAGCATCCCTCGGAATCGAATGGACAAGGTGCGGTTCAAGATGGTCGCCCCATGTCTGTTTGCACTCCCTCTGGCATTGATATCCCAAGTGAGATATTTTTCTCCGTTTTTGGTCCACACCTCTCATGTCGGCTCGCAGGCTTTGGCCATTTCTCCGCACGCACTTCACCACCTTCATCGTCGTGCTCTCCCGACAGGCTGGACGGCCTACGGGTGTTGGTTGTGAGTAGCCCAGTCCATTTTGTTGAACACCATTCATCTTCCTTTCGGGGCAGTGATAACGTGGGCACTCGCACCCTCTCATCTGTGTCCTACGCCAACGCAACTGGCATGACCGTTGAATCATGTATCCACTTCTGCTCGACAGGGGCCAACGCATACATCTACGCCGGCGTTGAACATGCGGATGAATGCTGTAAGCCATACACTCGTACCGCCAAATCGTGCGTCGCTGACTCCCCGCGCGGGGCAGACTGTGGCAACTCAATAGTGGTTGGTGCTGCAAATGTGAGCGCGTCGGATTGCGACATGCCTTGCAGCGGGGATGCCTCCGAATACTGTGGCGCGGGCGATCGGCTCAATGTTTATTGGAGCGGGGCCCAACCACCTCCGGGTCCGATCACCGTACAGAACCAGGGTCGCGCGACGAATACGCTATCGCCTGTCACAGCGGGTCTCCCTGGAACGTGGACGTACGGTGCATGCTATGTGGACAACGCCAACGGACGAGTCCTCGGAAACGAGTACGACAGTAGCGATATGACAGTTCAGAGTTGCATCGCCCACTGCAGTGCGAACAACTTTTCGCTCGCTGGGATCGAGTATAGCACACAGTGCTGTGAGTGGCATGTCCGGGAGCGGTCTTTGTTGGCGCTGACGCCACAACCCTTGCATTCACAGTCTGTGGCGACAATCTGGTGAATGGTGCTGTCCAGGCGCCGGGCAGCGACTGTGACATGGCTTGTGGGGGAAGTGCAACGTAAGATTCGGACTGCCGTTCCTTGATCCCGCTTAACAGCATTTAGCGAGGCCTGTGGTGGTCCCAACCGCCTCTCTGTGTATACCTCTATCGGAAGCGTCACCGCACTCCCTGTGCCTACCATCCAGAATACAAGCCTTCCAGGGTCGTGGAAATACCACGCATGCATCACGTGGGTGTGGGCGTCCTTAGCCCGTCTCTATACTAAGTCTGCTTGTCTTTTGGTAGCGAGCCGGCTAATGGCTCTCGACTGTTCCCATACGAGATGGATTGGACGACGAACAACACGGTCGACGCATGTCTGACGCAGTGCGCCGCGTACGGCTATCCCGCTGCCGGACTGGAGTACGGAGAGCAGTGCTGTGCGTCCCTTCGTGTTTCGTCCTTGCGCCTGCGCATGACGAACGTTTGAGATGATAGTCTGCGGCGACACCAGCGACGTAACTGCCAATGGCGGGTCGGTTGTGCCCGATTCGGAGTGCGACATGCCCTGTTCCGGGGACCCCGTGCATCTGTGCGGTGCCGGAAACAGACTGACGACGTACTACTGGACCGGAACCCCGCTGTACGTATGGAACACGCCAGAGAACACTGGATATTATGAGGCGAGTCTGAACATCGCTGCCACGCTCGGGATGTGGGAAGACTGATGATCATTGACCACCGCTACCACAGTTCCTCATCGGCGGGCTGGTCGTGCCCCTGATCGCGACGGTGGGAATCAACAACAAGGTGACATTTTTGGAGAAACACGGGACATCCACTTATCCCAACTCGACCGGCGCTTACGAGCTCGATCTCAGCCTGGTGGACAACTACCTGTTGGCGTGGCGCGAGATGCACCTCCAGACGGACGTGTTCTGTTCCGGAAGCATCATCCTCCCGGACAAGGGCGCGCGGCAGATCAACGTGGGCGGATGGTCACTCGAATCGACGTTTGGAGTCCGGTTATATTATCCGGATGGACGTCCGGGGGTGAACGGGACGCACGACTGGCAGGAGAACGCCACAGAGCTGACGCTTCAGGTGCGTGTCGAGCGAGCCACTCTCAACGTCGACTCTACTTATGAAAACTCGCAGCGCGGGCGATGGTACCCGACGGCGATGATGATGTCCAACGGAAGCATCCTGGTCGTGGGCGGTGAGACTGGCAGCAACGGGCCACCACAACCCAGTCTGGAAATTCTCCCGAAATCGGTGGGCGGTGATACGGTCATCACGCTCGACTACCTCCAACGAACGGACCCGAACAACTTGTACCCGTTCTTGATGGTCCTCCCAAGCGGCCGCATCTTCATCGGTGAGGACGTTACGCTGTCAGCCGTACTCGCCCACTTTGGTGCTGAAGTGAGAAACTCGGGATGGGGGGACACGTTTTCCAGGATACTACAACGAAGCTCGAATATTGGATCCGGTGACGTTCGACACTGTTACGATACTGCCCAACATGCCGGGCGCGGTGAACAATTTCCTCGGGGGTCGTACGTATCCAATGGAGGGAGCGGCGGTGCTTCTCCCTCAGCATGCACCTTATACCGATCCGATTGAAATTCTCATTTGTGGCGGGTCGACGCCTGGTGCTGGCATAGCACTCGATAACTGCATCTCCATCGTGCCCGAGGCTGCGAATCCGACGTGGACGCTGGAAAGAATGGTGCGTGTTTGTGGTGCATTGTGTGCTAGCGCATTTATCCAGACGGGTTTGGTGTAGCCGTCGAAGAGAGTGATGCCATGCATGGTTACGCTTCCAGATGGGTGAGCCATCGTTGGTCTTGTAGAGAGATTGCATAACGTTGGAGGCTGACGAGAAGCTGGGCGGCATAGGACATACATGATCATGAACGGTGCGCAACAAGGCTTTGCTGGCTTTGGACTCGGGAACGATCCCAACCTTGGCGCGCTGCTCTATGACCCGACCAAGCCCGTGAGCCAACGGATATCGATCCTGGGTAACACGATCGTTGCACGGCTCTATCACTCCGAGGCGACGCTCCTTCCGGACGGCCGGGTGTTGGTGTCGGGGTCGGATCCAGAGACGTACTACTCCAATGGGTCGTATGTGTACCCGGAGGAATTCCGAATCGAGGTGTACATCCCGCCATACTTGAACCAGGGATTCAAGCAGCCGACGTTTACAATTGCTGAGACGGACTGGAAGCTCGGTGGGCAGTACGACATCCAGGTGACGCTTTTCCAAGGGACGACGAGCACCATGCGAGTCTCGCTCGTTGCGGGTGAGTGCTGGTTTTCTGCCACTGGCGACGACGCTGAACGATGTGGCTTGAAATAGCTTCATCGAGCACGCACGGCAACATCATGAGCGGCGGGCGGATCATCTTTCCCGCGTTTTCGTGTGCCGGGACAACGTGCACGATCACGGCGCCACCGAACGCGTACGCGTGTCCTCCGGGATGGCATCAGCTGTTTGTGCTTGATGGGCCGACGCCGTCGCATTCGGCGTGGGTCCGGATCGGTGGGGATCCAGCCGGGCTTGGAAACTGGCCGGACTATCCTGATTTCACGTTGCCTGGGGTTTAGCCAGTAGGGCGGGTCTCCTCTCGATGATTTTTGGACTTTTTTGTGGGGATGAATGATTTTTATTTACCATGGTTTCTTTTTGTGAGTCGATTGGGTATGCGTCGTTTGGGGTTGTATTCGCGGTGATGTTCGTTGAATCAACAACTCCACACTCGTGGAGGAAGAGAACAGGATGCACCAGTGTCCAGCGAGTTGGAGTTCCTGTATATGTGAACGGATCCGGCGATGCTTGTAGACTAGATGGTTGTATGTGCGTTCACTAGTCGAGCTAGAACGTCCGTTTACATGGGATTGACTTAAGATAAGACATTTGAATTACAGGTGGTATCTGGACCGAGACAGAGCTGAATAAGTGCTGCACACATGTTTTGAGACGAGCTGACGTGTGGACATACACAATGGGATGCCGTTAATTGCTATGCATCGGGGGCTGCGACGAAGGTTGTCGAGTGTGCGGTAAGAGCGGACCGCATTCGTCTTCCGATGCCTCTGGTACAGGGGCGTCTCTACTGCGACGACATCCCAGACAGGCGCAGGTGCACAGCGTCTTCGTACAGGAATGTTCTGCAAGCAGGATTAAGACTGAGGCCAGTCAACAAAATGTTCGGCGCAAGTACTCACGGATGGACATAAAATCGGTCCATATGCCTGCGAGCACGTCGAGACATGCAGTGAAGAGCAGGGCACAACATGTACCGATGACCGCGTCCGACATCGCAGCGAGCACGTGCAAGCTTTGGATCGAAACAAGTGTCAACAAACGCTGGCCACCGGTGGCGGTTATGTGGCAACCGAGTCCAGGTGTGCCTCGTTTCCGGGAGCAGGGAATCTCTCAGCTGCGCACTGGCATGAAAACCAGACCGCTATCGCCCCGTCGGCTGATCGCTTTCATTTGTGTGCCGCCCATATCTCATATTGAGAATTGGAGACCCGAGCGGGTTGGCAATGCTGACGTAATGCGGTGATAGAGGGCATTGTCATCCTGGCGGGAACAAAATCACACGCACCTCTCCTCGTCACCGACAGAGTCCAAACTGGCGTGCTACATCATGGCGGAAACAAACCTCGTATCCTCCTCCTCCTCCTCTTTCCATGCTCATGCTCACTCTCTTCCTCCCAGGGTCCTTCCACGACACCCGCGCCCAACAAGCTCGCCATGTCCCGCGCGCTCGGTGCCGCATTCCTCACCCATCAGGTCGAACAGCTCGAAAAGTCGGTCACCCGCGGCCCCGTGCCCGGCAATTGGAGAGATCGACGCCAGCCCCAGGCCGACCTTGGCGTGCCCCATCCCCACGCCCACCGCCACAACGGCGTCATCAAGCCCCGCCCCGCTTCAGGTCAGAAACAGCTCAAGAAGGAGCACCCAGACAGGGAGAGAGACCATCCGGAACCCAAGCACAGGGAAAAGGACAAGCCCCGCAAGGCGAGCGACAGCGCAGCGGACAAGGATGCCGATCTCGTCGTTGTCGATGCGAGCGTCCTCGTGCATGCCCTCCACCAGGTCAAAAAATGGTGCAGGGAGGGCCGTGAGGAGATCGTCATCATCCCGCTCGAAGGTCCGTATCGTTCCTCTCTCCTCCTTTGCTCCATATGGGTTTGGCGCTCAATGCACCGCGACATCGTAGCGCTCAATACGTTGGACCTTCTCAAGAAGGGTACGAGTTCGCTCGCTCAGCGAGCGCGCTCCGCCTCCAGGATACTAGAAGCACAGGTTGGAACAAACCCTCGTATCAGGGTTCAGCGTGACGACGCTTTTGTACCGTGGGACCAAATCAAGTTCAGGGACCCTGACGACGATAAGGAAAAGCCTGCCTCTCAGACCTTGCACCTCTCCGGTTCTCCTGAATGGGTCAGAAGGATGATCTGCTGCGCCCGTTGGGAAGTCGACCATGCCACCTCCACCCTCGATAAGCAGAACGTCAAGCACCCCAAGGTTGTTCTCGCGATCTTGTCCTCCGCGTCTGCCCAAGCCCAGACCGCCCTAGAGGCTAACGCCGAGTTGTCCTCCCCTGTCCCTCTTCCAGCCCCCAGCCCCCACCTCCACAAGTACGAGCCTCGTTCGGCTGGTACCCTTATTGGCCATTGGGCAACGCGTGCTGATATTCCAACACTCGAGTTTGACCCCGCGCCTATGCCGTCGACCTCTCCACCCCGACACCGTGGTACTGAAGATGATGAGAGGGGAAAGCGCCCGCCAGGACGGGGAAGGATCAACTCGCATGGTGGCTCAGGCCCGCCCGCCGCGCGTGGGACAGGCCTCGTTGAACGTCCCCCTGCCGTCATGCAGATGATGGAAGTCGTCGCCCAGCCCAGCAAGGTTGTCAGGGTCCTCGCGAGGGGCGAGAAGTTGGAGCCAGATCCATGACCGTTGAATGCCTGCATCAAAGGTGCATGCCAACCTTTGTCATCCACATGATGTCACAGGGCTAACCAGCATGTTGGCTCCGCAGATCAATTCTGGCCTCGAGTTTCAGGACTTGCCTGCTTCTTACTCTCCTATGGCGATGATAGACGGGGGCACAGTTGTGTCCTGTCGGGCTGCGGAGTTTTGACTTTGCGAGGCGCCTGGATGAGACTGCTGCTCATCGTCCAATCGAGGACATTCGTGTGCACGTATGCGCGCTGGTGATCTAACGCTCGTTCCAGGGCGGATTGTTTTGTTTAACCATGGGGCTGTGGGTTGTTACCATCATCACCCCATTGGCTCCTGAGCACCTTGCGGACTATCTGATGCCGATTCCTATGTACCGTTATCAACCTTTCCCGACCACGAGTCTTGTCATATGTCATCCAAATTTACGTTATACGCTATCCAAGCTCGGTTTAGGCCCCACGAAGGTTCGATCAAGTTTCCCCGTTCATGAGTCAAGGTTGCGCCGATGTTGACTTGCTGTTTCATCTGCCATGGGAAGTTGGTGGTGGTGATTTCCATGGCTGTAGCCAAACGACGAGTCACGAAGAAAAATTGATTCACGTGGGAAGAGGATCTGGGCTGTCCACATGTCCTCGAGTCCTACTTGCCTTCCACCGCCACACGTTTGCTGTAAGTCCCAGTCCATCCCGCCTGGCGTGTGTTCCGTCGGATCAACCCCCCATTTTCTATCGGAACATCCAATTCGGGAATACTGGCTGGTACTACCCGGGTATATTTTGGATTGTTTTCCTCTTCCTAAGAGACAGGGTTGTCCCCCCTCTGCCAACGTACAGGTCTGTATGCCCGACCGGGATAATGTCGGTTCTCAGTGTGGTCGACGTCGAACGTATCGAAGCGTCGCAGTATGTGGATGGTGAGTACCGACTTCCTCTTGGAACAATGGGCTCTTTTTCGAAAAAATCTGACTGCTATGATTTCTGGTATGACTTAGCGGTCGCGCTGGTGGTACGTCGCCCTCTCGCCTTGGCGTTCGAACGCTTGACATGCTTTTGCGCGCACTCATCTCGTGTGTGACAGATTCTGCTCTGGGACCACGTCCTCACTTTTCCGGACGAGGTGCAGCTGATCTGGAGGGCGAAGCTGTCCATACCCAAGGTCTTGTTCTTGTTAAACCGTTACGTGGTCCCCGTAGCGATGATCGTGCACGCATATCGTGAGTCGAGGGTATTTGTCGTGTCTGCGTGGAGTCCGAACCGTTTTTTCCCCAGAGTTTAGTGGCACGACGCCCTACCTCTCTCTCATGGTGAGCGCGTCTTTGTTTTGTCGCCATGGGACTGATTGGGAGCCTGTAGGGGTGAGTTAATCACGCTGGATCACGTTTCGAGTTTGATCACCACTCTGATGCTGCGCATCACCCTATCAGCTGTAAGGTGTGGTCTGCCATTGGGGTGGCTGTTGGCATGCTGTCCATCACGACGAGCAACTGTGAGCCTCATGCTTGGCCGTAAAACGCCGGGGCGTGGCATTGCTGTGTGGCTGTGGCTGATCAGAATTCTTCCTTCTTTTCCTGAAACGTGGGCCGTACGTGACAGTCTTGATATTGCTCCGGCTGTGGGTCCTGTGGGACCGATCGCCGCGACTGATCATCAGCACCTTGGCGTTCTTTCTCGTGACGCAGCTAGCAGCTATCGGTCTGGCCGCCTACGTTATCGACGAGATGCTCCGTGCGTGTGCTTGCCTCCTCCCATCTCCGTTTGGCCAGAGTTGTGACGTCTGAGCATTTTCTGTGGGTGGGGGACGCCCTTAGCAACCATGATCTTTGATTCCCTCTTGCGCGTCTGTATTCCCACGAGGAGGCCCAAGTTTGCACTGCTGTGGAGTCCTGGAGTACGCGGTGACTGCTGCGGGCGGCATGCTGTTCGAGCGGCGGCCTTTGCCTGACATTCTGTTTTTTTCATTATTAGATGGCGTTTGAGCTTATGATTTTCATGACGACGGTGTGGAACGCGCTCGACCGACCGCGATCGCACAATTTCGAGATGGCCACGATCATGTATAGGGACGGGAGTATGTACTTTTTCGTGCGTCTCTCCTTTTTCTTTTGTTCTGACATTGACTTGGCGTGTCCGAAATGCCCGCGTTGGTGTCAAAAAAAAGGGTTTATTTGGTAAGATGCATGTCGCTGTCGTTCGATCGGTACCGGATCGTGTATGCGTCCGGACGCTGACGGTGCCTGTTTCTTGTGCTCCTCAAACAGCGTTGCGTTTGGTCAACATGGTGATGTCGCTCGTCGCGCCGGTAAGCAACGGGCGTCTTCTTTCACCCGACGCGGGCTGGTCGGCTTGGTTTCCATTGTCGCTGATTGCCTTTTGTGGGGGTGGACCGAAATCCCGCGGGGGAACTCGCCCTTTTTCTCTAGGCGACGCTCGTCTTCTTGGCTGTCTTGTGGGTATCTCCATTTACGTTGTGTGGTGGTGTTTCTGACATGGATCGTGCGTTGTGATATGGGCACGGACAGTCTCACCTGGAGCGTCTCCAACATCACGCTCGCGCACCTGATCATCAACTTGCGTCGCCTGTCCCGAGACGTGGCGCACGAAGAAGAAACGCAGTGTGGCGACGAGGACGATATTGAAAAGGCGCCGACACAAGAGGGGGACGCGCCAGAGGAGGGGCACCTGACGGACGCGGACTGCAAGGACAGGATCAAGGTCCAGGAAACATCCCCGCTGCGCCAAGGCGCGCCGGGCTGTCCGCGGTAGCCTGGGGTGGTGGGCTGCGTTCGTGTCTGCACTCTTGTTTTTTTTGTAGCGGAAGCACATGCTTTTTTTTCCTCATTGTCTTGTGCTGTGTTTTTCGAGTTCACGTTGCTCGCATACCTCGGGCTAGGTCTCCTTCCGACTCTGACCGTATCAGCGCGACACTCGCTTCGGTACGCCCGCAATGACTTCTTTGGAGCGTCTTGCGCCTACCATTTCCTTGGCACGAGGGGGTAAACAATCAAGACAGACGCGCGCACCGAGTCCCCTTTTGTCACACAGGGACCCGCGACAGTTGGACGTTGTCAGTGGTCGGACGGTCGGGCCGAACATGAGTCACCCATCATCCAATTAGCCAAGTGCATGTCAATTTCCTTTTCCTTTCCATGCACAACGGTTGAAGGTGAATACATGAATGTTCAGTATCACAACAACCTGAAGTTGGGGGTGGATTCGGCGCCAGCTGCACAGCAGTAAATACACTGGAAAAGGAATCGTTTCGAGTGTTGACTGCTACTGTGATACTAGTGACTGTGTCAGACGTCCCCGCACTTTCTGGCTGACTCCATCCTCCACTGCGCAAACATGTTCTCGTACTCCGAGCGTTTGTCGATAGCTCATGTTTCCAACGTTTCACGCCATGATCAGACGGTGCTGTTGCAGCCTCATTCTCGGGTTCCAAAAGTTCCAGATCAACCGGTACCTTCCCGCGCGGATTCGAGGTCCGGCTAGTACGTTCCGAGGACCTATTCTTGTGTGTCCTCCTCACCTTTCAGTTTCCTCTCTCCTCACGACAACTCCAGTTGGTGGCACGAGGGTACACCTCTGTCAAGCCCTGCTCGCCCACCTGTCTCGTACAACATCGTGTGGGGCGCAATGAAAAGGGAGGGAGAATTAGTTCCTAGTCATTGGTCAGTACTTCAGTGTTGACTGCGGGGGTCTCGTACGTCCGTATGAAATCCTGTAAGTATTTCTTATGATAGAAACCCCTTCCAATGGGAAGTCGCACTGGCAGTAAATTGTCCGTCCTCGGTTTGATGTGCTGACTCGGCTCCGCGGAGCCAGCGATGCCTGCACAGTCTACTAAGGGCCGTCTCACTCACACTTGTTTCAACATGAGTGAGTGGATAGGACACACCTAGTCGACTGAGAGGTGTACATGAAGTGTAGAGCCGAGATTTGTGGAATTGGTTTATATCCGTTACTATTATGTAAAATAATGCAATTAACATGCTATATATTATAGGATGTATGTTTAATTTTTAATAATCATGAGAACTCCTTGTAGTTTTCTGATTATAATTAGATGGTAATTATTTTTTAGATATTTTAAACACCTTTACTGATTTCCTAATTGGCCAGTATGTGTGCACTTTTTACACTATATTTAACATTGGTAGTCATTATTTAGACCCTTTGGAACAATCCTGTATAGGTAGTGTATTTTTATACTTTATGTCAATATGATATAATGTGAGGAAACATTTCTTAGATTTATCTAGAAGATATACCTGAAATGTCAATAGCATGTATACATTTAATTTTATTTGAGTATATTAATATGGCTGGTATTTAGAGTGATCTACAACTGGGAAGCAACTCTACACAAAGCAATTGATATAATACAATGACTCAAAAAATTGACCCAATGTTTGGTATATTTTGAATGTTTGTACAATAGTATAGGACTGCAACAAGGACAAAAAAGACCAAAGGGTGAGTTGATGACTAAGAGCATCTACTCTACACTATCCAACAAGAAACAAATCATGTAATTCAGATTAGAAATGATGCAGATATGAGCAAATCAAGATAGTGACTTATTAGATTTATTTTTTGACTACAGTGGCTCAAAAAAGTGTCCCAATGTTTGGCTATTTTGGAAAGACTTGACATTTGTAGGAGAACCAAAAGGCATTAGCTCTAGCCCTTGCTGGGTCATTAATAGCCCTAACCCCTGCCTTGA
>JBBPLV010001069.1:0-11844 GCA_038089975.1 Boletellus ananiceps | reverse complement strand
CTGGTACAAGCTTTTTCATGCCTCGGATTGGGTAATTCTGGTGAAGATGCTTACTAGGTTTGCGCCTTCGTCAAAACCAACTGGCCATCGGAGCCGATGTTTGCCGCGGCAGCAATCTGGACAGTACTATCCCTTACCCCCACTTCGGCACCTACCCCCACTTCGGCGGTCACAAATTACCACGGACTGTCACAGTTGGGTTCAGACTCCAACTGCTGACATCATCGCAGAGCTCTGACTACTGTTACTGCAGAAAACCTACAGACATATTGATTAGACTATGTACTTTAACTAATTAATGGGCATTGGCCATGGACTATACAAGCCATTTCCTGAATGACTAGTTGAGCAGTAATGGGGTGGACCGGGTGGCATCAAGGGAATGATATGGGATATCAAGGAATGTCCGAATATGAGTATGAGACATGAAAATGCCTGTCGGACGACAAGCTGGCGAGCGAATCCTGTTTATGATAAGTCAGCAAAGGCTCCATTCATTTACGACGTTCTCCTGCGCAGCATTGAGATGCCATGTGTCCTGATGAGCGTGACGGCAGGACTTGTGTAGACCACCGAAGCGGTCACTGAGGGTCTGGCGGGCCACCTGCGGCACAGTGTTACACTCGGATCATGTTTCGCGGATAAATCCCTCACCTGATTAGCTTTTGCAGCTGCGCTGATGGTCCTGTGAGTCCCATCACGGAGTTGCCGGACAGCAAGCTCCATTCGGACCTCGTACTCTGGGTCCTGGGTAGAAGCTCGCTTTCGACGGCCCGCCATCGCCAGCGATGCGTCCTTCGATGCAAGAACGATCGTTTCACGCGTTCAGCGGGCGCGATTGAAACTCCGATTCGGCAGGAACTTGGCGCGTGACAATTTGCGTGACAAGGGCCTACCACACAAAACTGCATGATCTCAAGAAGTACTGCATCGTTTTTCCTCATTCAACTTCGGAGACACAGGTATATTGTAAACAATCATATTGGTGATGTAAAATACTGAGAATGGTGTGTTTTTGTGGAGTGCCGAACTGGGGGTAAGGGATAGTATCACGGCGCAGTCGTGCTGGGTGAACCTGGTACTTGTAACAGCGACCAAAGTTCGTACCCAAGAACAGAACCATCCAAATTCAACATTGAACACAAGTGATGAAAACACCATCGGAGACGCGCATTCTGGACGTGCAGTGATTTCCTTAGCAGCTGCCATCATCAATCTCCCAGAGGCCATACGTTCCCGATTTCTGTCGGCACACAAATTATTAGGGGTGTCCAGGTGACGCTAGATTACACGCACATATTGGAAGCATTCTTGGGCGCCTGAAAATGCCATTCCATGAAACCGAGCTGGGGTCGTGGCACAAAACTCTCGCCAGTCGCCCCCCGTCGGAAGGTTCTCCAAGTAACGTTCGATGCGCTGATACCGGGATTGCTCAGAAGCTACAGTGTCTGAAAGGAGAACTTACCCTCTTTCCTGATCCATTCGAGGTGCAACCCTGTGTCAGCTGTTAGCATGCCAGAACGATGTTGGACTAGCGTAGCAAGATATGGCTTTCCTTGTCCTTGTATGACTGTCCAATAGGTGTCACAATCCGGTTCATGCTCGTCGACCTCCCATCGGCCGAGGACAATCCCACGACCCTAACATAACGTCAGTGACCCCCGTATCATGGCACAAGTATGACAGACCTTGTCTTCGCAGCTCTTGGGCATCCGTGCAACTCCGTGGACTCGTCTTGCAGCGGTGTGCCTCCACGCAACCCCAGAACACATCGAGTCGCTCGCGTTCCTCCTCTTCGCGCCGCACACATTCCTTCACCTCTTGTTCGTGCTGGATACGTTCTTGCTCCCGCTCGCTCTCCCATGCCCATCGGGCCTAGGCACTGGTCTCATGCTCTGCCAATTCCTTGCACCACTGTCCACGGATCCGCTGGCGTACTCGAGGGTCTGCAGGATCGTTGCAGTATGTGAGCGTCATCAAGGGCATGCAGAGGCCCACAGTAGCAATAAATGTCAAGAGCATGACAAAGGCACGGGTGTTCGTCCATACAAACCGGTTCGGAGTCCTGTTATAGTTTTACGGGAGCGCATCGACGAGGATGGATCAATGCTTAAAACCTGAACGATGGCCATGATGGTATGGACGACCACCCAGTGCGCTGAGACTGTTTGTTGGGGGATGGAGGCCCACTGGAATACGGTGGTGGTGGGGCACGGACTTGGAACTACCCCTCAGATCCAGATGAGGAATCCAACGCGATTCTTTCACCTGGTCACGCCATAGTTAAGGCATATCTCGCCATTGTGATCGATCCTAAATTGCCCACCTGTTTGTCAACGGAATATGTGTGGTGCGAACCAAAATGTGGTGCTGTGAGATGACGGTCGCTGTACGCAAACTGAGGGGGTGGGGAGGCGTTGGAGTGCCCTTGATAACGCATACCATGAGCGTACCCGCACGACGCTCGAGTTCCGATGTCAGCCTGCAGGTGCCCACATATCCCACCTAGCTGCCTCTTGACTGGGTTAAAAGTAAGAAAAGACAGTCAAGCCCCGCAAGTTCGTAGGGAATTTGGGTTGTGTGCTTGTGTACATAAGCAGGTGCGAGAGGACTTGATCGCTGACGACTGCGATCACGGCGGTGATACAATGTTCTTTCATAATTGTTGCACGCCAGGCAGGACCCAGGTGCAACCATTGTCAAACGCGTATGTACATCCAACTCTTGCTCGGGGAAGAGGCAAACGGAAAATAGGGAGAACATTGATATAGAATCGATGAATATATTCCTCACTGGCAGTCGGCAGCATCGATCTCCCAATGGCCATACGTTCCTAAGTCCTGCAAGCATACACACATCGGTTAGTACCAGTCAGACATAATCTAGTCCGCAACGTACGAATTGTCCAAGTAGAATTCGATGCGCTTCGGGGTCCCGATCAATAAATTGAGCTGGTATGAAATTGGCATCTTATCCGCTTTCTAGATCCAGGAGACGTGCAATCCTAGGGAGGTAGGTTAATGATGTACCTTGTCCTTGTACCAATTCCAGAATGGTGCGCAATCAGGTTCATGCTGATCGACTGCCCATCTCCCGATGACAACCCCCGGGCCCTAGCACGACATCAATCGTGGGACGACTCCCTCGGATGAACATCTCGTACCTTATCTTCACAACTCTTCGGCAGATATGAGACCCCGTGGATTTCATGTGGTGTAGCCATGCATGCTTCGACGCGATGCTCCAAAGTGGCAGGAAGATTCATGAGTTGGGCAGTATACTCCCTTGTCCCATAGGTCCTGCATGTATGCGCTTCCACATGTCCCCAAAACAAACGAAGTCGCTGACGCTCCTCTTCTTCGCGCCACACGCGCTCTTTCAGCTCTCGTTCATGTTGGACACGTTCCTGCTCCCATTCGCGAAGGATAATTGCATGTCGCTCATCATCCCACGCCCATCATGCCTTCACAGTCTCCCGCTCGGCAACCTGTCTCTCATGCTCGAGCAACTCCTTGCTCCACCTTTGGCGGGCCCGTAGGCGCACTTGGGGATCGGCAGGATCGTTGCAGTACGTAAGCGGCATTGTGAGCATGCAGAGGCCGAAAGCGGCAAGAGACGCCAGGAGTACAGTGAAAATGCGCGTTCCCGTCCATGCAAACCGATTCGGAGCTCTAGGTGTTTTTTCGTTATAAAAAGGAGAAAGGAGGAACGGGTCAGCAAGAACGGTTCGGCGCTGCGAGCCCAAGTAAGTGCGGGACGTGTGCTCACAACAGTGACCATGATGACACTGCGGAAGTTCCGGTGTTCGGGGGTGCTGGTGGAACCCCAGAATACGGCGGCGGTGGAGGCGCGGGTCTGTTCTTTCAGATACATGCGAACCGTTGAAACATCTGAACACAACCCTCACCTAGTTGCGCCATAGTTGACCGGATGGGTGGTGTTGAGACTCACCATCATAGCTGGCCTTGAGTTGTCCCATCCGTCGGTCAATAGAATCCGGGTACGCACGAACAGGCTATGACTTACACTTCGAATATGGCGATCGATTGGATTCACGATGCGGTAGATGAGCGAAAGAAAGGCTGTGGGGTTTAGACGCCCCTCACGGGCCATGATGACTTCGGCAGCGCGGTGGCGCAGACTACGATGTGACGAGAACACTATCGATACTATCAATCGGTGTGTTCTCGTCCCAAGTAAGCTGCTTTGCAGGATGCCCTTCACCTCGAAAGTACACGACAGACGCGTGTGCTCGCTGCCGGACGGAATGTGGTGGTTGGTGGCGGGAATTGTTTGCCACCGTTTCCGCTGCATCAATTTCATTTACATAACTCCTCATAGCCACCTGGGTTTGTCCACCGCTACTCGCTCGACGCTAATCAAAGCTCCTGGCCAGGTCTCGTACACTTGGATTGTACCGCCGTCCACTTGAAAGGACACGTGCAAGTGACCAGTGCTCTGCAGAAACCGGACGCGGCAGCCCAGATACGACGCCAACATCGTGATATCATTCCAGGTCCGGGTCCAGGACGCAGTCACCCAGAGGGCTACGCGTCAACGCTCAGTGTCAACGGTCCCCCGCGGGTCGAGGTTTGGGTGTTCGAATCCCGCGCCATCTCTTCTGCTATCTCGAATCCACGGCTTTCGGAGTACCAAGTGATCAAGAGAAAGGGTGGGCCGTTCCCAAGTCTTGGCTCGGTGACCCCGGGTCGTACCTCTCGATCCAGACAGGACCGTGGTTTGTCAATTGAACCCACCACATCTCCGTCTCAGTTTTGGGCCCTTGGGGGTAAGTTGGAGTAATAAAGGGGCACACGATTCACTCCAGGCTCTAGGGTTGACTCCCGGCTCCGGACCCAGGGGATACTCTTCCGAGGACGTGGCTGGTCGCGCCAATGCGTGCAACATCAGATAATAGTAGACCCCACCTGTCGGGAGAGGCTGTGAGATTGCGGGCCTGGTACGTAGAAACATTGAGTTTTTTTTTTCGGGCTCTTCAACAACAATGGCCACCAATCCATCTTGGAACACTCCGTGGCTACCGCAGCGTCAACTTGGAGTCCAGGGGTTATCTCGGGTACGCGGTCACATGGGGATCAATCGTAGTATTTGATGGAGAAACTTACCCTCTTGCCAGATCCACGTAAAGTACAACCTTGTGGTGATTGTCAATATGCTAGTACAGCATGGGGCCAATGTACTTGGTGAGAGATGGCCCCCCCTGTCCTTGTACCAGCTCCAATAGGTATTGCAATCCGGTTCATACTCATCGACCTGCCGTCAACCGACGACCACCCCATAGCCCTAATATAATGTCAATGATCCCTGCGCTCTGCAACGTGCACAACAAACATTGTCGTCGCAGCTCTTGGGCATGCGTGCGATCCCGTAGACTTCAAGCGGTATGGTTTTGCACGCCATTACACGTTGTTCCCAATCCGTTAGTGAATTCATAAGGACAGCAGTGTACTCCCTCGCTGCGTAGGTCTTGCGGTGGTGTGCCTCCACGCGACTCTGAAACAGATTTAGTCGCTTGCGTTCCTCTTCTTCGCGTTGTGCACGCTCTTTTATCTCTCGTTCATGTTCAACGTGCTCTTGCTCCCACACTCGAAGGAGCGTCGTATGCCGCTCGTTCTCCCACGCCCATCAAGCCTTTACAATCTCGTGCTCCGCCAACTCTTTGCTCCATTGTTCACGAATCCGTTGGCGTACTTGAGGATCGGCAGGATCGTTGCAGTATGTGAGCGGCAGAGGCGGATAGTGGCAATAAATGGCAGTAATGCGACAAAAGCACGGGTGTTCGTCCATGCAAACCGATTCCGAGTCTTAGTAGGGGGTTGGTTTCTTGATGACAGAGAAACCCATCAGCAGGGACGGATCAGCGACCTGGAAACGACGGGGCGACCGGCATGCTTACAGCGACGACCGTGACGCTCTAGACGACTAGCTATTACTCTGGGCCATCGCGTTTGGAGGTGTATAGGCAGAATACGATGGTGGTGGGAGCGCAACACTGTCCTCTTAGATTCGTATTGCATTCTAACGATTTGAATGTAGTTCTCACCTGGTCGTGCCGTAGGTGAAGGCATTACCACTACGATTTGGCCTTGATTTCTCCCTGTCTATCTCTCAACAAAATCCGACTGGGGAGGAACGAACCACGGCTTGCACTTCAAGAGGTGGTCGAGCGAACGCGCGATGTAGCGGTTTGATGGGGTGCCACTATGAGGAGGTGGCGCGAGGGGTTTGCTCCGGATTTGCCTCTTTGAGAGAATCCGCTTGTGGCGAGTTTTCTCCAGTCTCCGTTTCGGTGTGCTCCGGAATATGCCGTAGCCCTTGCGCTCCCTGAACGGGCTTTCGGCGAGACCAAGTTTTCTCAGTCAGCCAATCAGTTCGTGGCTTGCTATCGTTCATTTGCGGGTTCAAAACAGGAGCAAACTGGAACCATTTAGTACGGAAGATGAGGAATCCGGGGTTCTTTTTGCAACTCGAGTTACAGAGGCCTAATTTTTGAAACTTGCATGAAAGGCCCAACTTCATCCACTCTAATTCCGTGCTCTCTTCCGCCGGCTGACCAGGGCAGTGGCACCGTCGGGACCCCGTGGGACCAGGGCAGGTGACGTTAACATTATTTATACAATCAATTTGTGGCTCTCATGTTGTCACAGAATCTTGTGCTCAGTGCCGTTAAGGCATAGCGTCGCACTCCCTTTGGGAGAGGCGCGTGATAATTCCGCTTCAAATCCTCCACCGTCTCATCGTATATGCTGGTTTGGCCGAAATAAGCCCGTTCAGAAGTGGTAGCGTGCAGGCAAGTTCCATTACAGCTAGCTCCAAAACGTTAGACCGTTTTCCACTTTGATTTACCTGTATTTATGGACAAACACTGCGGGCCGCAGGCAGCAACAGCACTTGATTCGCCCATATTATAGTGAGTACTACGCCGTGTTTGTCCAGTAACTAAGGGTAACCCAGATCAAAGTGGAACACAGCAGAAAGCAGTCTAACGTTTTGGAGCTAGCCATTTTCTTTAGGCATCGGCATCGAGAGACTCCGACTGAGTCCGGCACTGGTACGATCAAATATGCGGGCTACTTAAGTACGGCGCGGCGTCTTCCGCAGCAGCTGTGAATCGCCATGGTCGTCTACAATGTCGCACCTTTGTTGGGCAAATTCGCAATCGACGAAGGCAGGCCCATGAAGGTGGTCGTCATCGGCGCTGGTTACAGCGGTATCGCGGCTGGTATCCGGTATGTCAATTACATTGCGCTCTGCGGACACTCTGAATACGGACCACACATCCGCTAGCTTTCTCCAGCGGGTGAAGAACATCAATTTGACGATTTATGAGAAAAATGCCGGCGTCGGAGGGACATGGTACTCCAATAGATATCCCGTTCGTACTAGATCCGTCTCCGACCAGGCAACGCGAGTTGCATTCACGCTCTCTTCTCCTCCAGGGCTTGTCATGCGATATACCTTCTCATACAGTACGTATTTTGCTCTGCAAAGGAATGCTTACATCTCTGACCTTGAGCTTCAAGTACCAATATACGTTCGAAGCTAATGTGAGCAAACATCCTTCTACACACGTACTCGTATCGATCCTTTATAGCCAGAGTGGTCGTCATTCTACGCACCTGGCCCCGAGATCCGCGCGTATCTAGAACGCGTGGTTGAAAAATATGGACTCGCACCCTATCTCAAACTACAACATGAACTTGTTCATGCGCGGTATGACGAAGAAGAAGGAAAGTGGCACCTCAGAATCCGTCGACCAGGTCCTGGACATACCAAGGAGGAGTTCGAGGATACCGCTGAATTTGTGTTCTGCGGCGCGGGTGGCCTGAGCAGGTGGTCGTGGCCGGACATCGCAGGGTTAGGGGACTTCAAGGGTAAACTGATGCACTCGGCTGACTGGGACACGGATGACTGGAGAGAAGGCGTCAAGGAGTGGAAGGATAAGACAGTCGGTGTGATCGGTTCCGTAAGTCAAGCTACACTTTGTCTGCGGTCAGATTTCCGGACCCGATGATGATGCTCCAGGGCTCGTCGGCGATACAAATAGTGCCAGCACTCCAGCCACATGTCGGAAAACTGTACAATTTCGTTCGGGGGAAAACCTGGGTGGTGACCCCGTTCTTTGCTCCGAGGCTTGCTGAATTGATCGGGCGCGATCCTGGCACATCTAATTGTACCCTTTTACGAGTCTGCTTATTATCGGCCATGCTCACTCACTCATCAGATACGTTTGACGAACAAGACAAGGAGAAGTTCCGCGACCCGACGTTTTACAAGGAGTTTCGTCACCAATTAGAAGGCGAACTCAATGTCGGTATTCGCGTGCCTTCTTTGGGTTACCCCGCCTCTAAATCCCGCTAGTCCGTGCACAATGGTACCTTAAGGAACCCCGCGCAAGAGATCGATTTCCACAACCAGACTGTGGCTCATATGCGGCACCAATTGGCCAAGAAGCCATGGATAGCGGACCACAGTGCGTGTACACGCCTTTATCCAAGTCCGATTGATTCGAGCCATGCCCCAAAGTCATACCCACATTCCCAGTGGGGTGTCGCAGACTTACTCCTGGCCCAGGGTATCTAGAGTCCCTATGTGAAGACAACGTACGTGCTGTGAGCACCAGAGAGACATCAATTACTGAAGGAGGTGCCAGGCCGATTTTGTTCCAAAGGACATTCAACGCATCACGCCTACCGGTCTCGAAACGGCGGACGGAGAGCACTACGAACTCGATGTTCTCATTTGCGCGACCGGTGGGTTTCACGCGATTTGAACTGCAACATACACTAGGACTGACCTCGACAAGGCTTTGACACGAGCTTCAAATTCCCCTTTCCTATCATTGGGCGGTCCGGTTTGACGTTGCAGCAACGATACGACCCTCACCCCGTGACGTACCTCTCGATATGTACTGACGGGTTCCCCAACTGGTTCAGCAGCCATGGTCCTAACTCTGGTATCGGTGCCGGTTCTGCATTAATTATAATTGAGCGCCAGGTCGAGTACGCCACCAACGTGCTGTTCAAGATGCAACGCGAACGATTGAAGAGCATTGAAGTCAAACGGGAAGCCGTGGAAGATTTTGACCAGTACCTTGAGGTGACACGATCCCTTCCTACCATGTCCACGAACACTGACGATCAGTAACCAGGCATATTTCCCTGGGGTAGGTGTGGTGCCTGAACACTAGAATCGCCTTGTCGCTAACGAATTCCAGACCGTGTACGCTGCTAAATGTCGATCGTGGTACAAGATGGGCAAAGAAGGAGGTCGTGTCGTCGGGCTCTGGCCGGGCTCGTGTTTGCATGCTGCACGTGCCCTAGAGCGTCCCCGCTGGGAGGATTACAATTACGAGTACCTCGACGGCGTGCGCAATCGGTTTCATTGGCTCGGCGATGGTTCGACGTACAGTGAAAGGTACATGACTGGGGATCGTGCGTGTCGTCGCATTTCGCTGGTCATGTTATGGCACCGTGTACTCATGTTGCATTCCACAGGCGCTTGGTATCTGACGGATGACGAGGTGGATTATCCACCAGGTATGTAGCACGAAACGTGCCTTTGCGTCGTCGCGCAAGCTGACAGCGATGGTTTAGTGCCAGACTCTTCGACACGTCCTAATCGTGGGTAAGGTGTGACTGGACTAGGCTGACGTTATTCGTAAGGATGTAGATAGTGTGCGCTAGGAAGGTTGCAAACCTAATGTAACGAATTGCCTGGAGTTGATCTCCAATGTGGGTTGATCGACGAAAGTTATTCTCCGCCACTAAGCAAGGCCGGTCGGGACGGGGCAAGGGCATCTTGACAGTCAGAATAATAATGAAAGCCGACACAGATCGACATGTTACCTTGAGAGTAACAGTGTCTTGGAGGGCCTGAGCGATACCCGCATGCCGCCATGGCACAAGCAGGTCGCCACGTACCTCCAGAGTAAAATAAAGATGGGCTATCCGAGCTCTACTTATGAACCTCCCCTAGGTTTCTGATGTGACGCCTCCAAGACGTAGACCCCCTTGAAATTTCGCGGGTCAGCAGGCTTAAGTCGACAACTTAGACTAAGGTTGGGCCAAATCTAAAGTGGAAGAGTTGCTAGCGAGCATCTCGATACTCCATTTAGAGCGCAGTTCCACCGAATAGTCATCATAGTCTCCGGCAAGGAATCTATACATTGAAGCCCAACCAATCATCGCGGCATTGTCTAACACGGCTGATCAGTATATACAGCGACCCAACACGGGGAAGCAGTTTACCCGTGCACAGCTCCACCGGAGGATAAATGAGTGATATTTTCCGTTCGGGACTATATTCATCCAGCGCATCCCTGAGCCTATGAGTTCGCTGCCTGTCAATAAACGTTCCTAGAAGATACAAACACGTGAACCTAGTCCTCAAGAATGCGTTGCTGGCCACACCACCGCTCGCAACGATATGTCGCACATCGATTCCCTCTCCGCATAACATGGAATGGCATTTCACAAGCTTGCTGCACAGCTGTCGTGCTGCCCCGTCCTGGAATGCACGTCCGAGAGTGCGTCGATGAGCTTCGGTGAGTGGCGCTCTGGACGTAGATATATGCCGCTCCACTGCGGAGTGGAGGCCACTAAAGGAGAACGCAAGTTCTCCGGGAATAGGGACAGGAAATAGCGGCATATCTGGGATGCTCGAATCATCAATCTCGTAACGACAAAACTCTTCGAGGGCAGCAGCCGGACCCCGTGCGCCCCATGGCATCTGCAGCATACGGGCCACCTTGTCGTAGGTGCGTCCGATGCTTTCGTCAAGGGTATTGGCCAGGATACGAAAACGCGAATGAGACATGGCGAGCACAAGTAAGGTGTGACCGCCAGATATTAACAACGTCAGGAACGGAAACTGAGGGCACTCGTCCGCGGGCGAGGTGAGCAGCGGCGTTAGTGCGTGCGCTTGCTGAGGAATATGAAAATACGATGAGAGGGTACATCTCATCATTCACATCAACGAGACCTCACCATATGGTGCACCCCGACGAGCGGCTTACCAAGCGCGGCAGCAAGCGTTTTAGCGGCATTCGATCCGACGCTGAGACAACCACCAATGCCTAATTTCGTCTGTTATTACAATGTGGGGCTCGTCAGTCTGAGCTCACCAGGCCCTCTCGTGAATGCGACGCCATCAATGTGTTGCATCGTCATGCCCGATTCCTTGAGCGCTCTCTGAACGGCAATGGGCTGCATGAATGAACCACAATATACTCAGACGCGCTGCACGCTAGTATGTACGTGCTTACCATGTTGCGCTGGTGCCCTTCAATCGCCACTATGGGATGAATACCACCAGATTTTTCATGCCTGCGACCAGGTGAGGCAATTACGAACCCCGAACACGAACACAGAGACCTACAAGTCATGTTGTTTGACGACCACATTGGAAAGAACCTGCCGCGAAGACGTTACGACAGCCGCGCATGTATCGTCCGCGGAACTTTCAATGGCGAGCACCGTGAAATACCTGGATCCGATGCCTGGGTGGATTTTAAGTTCACTGCTAGCTTCGAACACGCGTCGCCGAATCTGAGTCTACATCGAAAGATATTTCCTACATTGTGTGCGTTTCTTAACGGGCTTTAGCGTGAAAATTGAGTGAGCGCGGGTTTGCGAGCCAGTAACGCGGGCGAAAATCTTGAACATGCCAGAAAACGCCCTCTTCCGAGGGAAGTCCAAGCCAAGCTTCAAGCGAACGGTGGCACAGCCATCAGTGCCTAAATCTGTGTTTGGTCACCGGTCCCGGTCCATCGAATGTCTTTCAGTGAGCGACGCCACCCGGCTGTTTATCCAGAGTCCTCGT
>JBBPLV010001068.1:0-11853 GCA_038089975.1 Boletellus ananiceps | reverse complement strand
CTCTCTATCGCCCTGTCCACTCCCTCCTCTGGAGATGTTCCTTCAGACTCATCTAGTGAGTATGCCCTTAACCAGTCTGCTCTAGCCCTTAACTGGGCAAACATCCAACTCATCCATCTCCCCAATGGCTCACAGGTACTCTCCTCTGCTGTCCAAACCATCACATCCTCCATACATCATCAACCTGCCACCTCCCTCACCTGCTGCTTTCACTGTAGTCTTTTGGGCCATTATCGAGACGACTGCCTAGGATATTGATGCCCCTCCTGCAATGCCCTTGCTCCTGGCCATCCTGCTCACTGTTGTTTTACCACACAGTGCTCCTTTTGCCAGTGATGGGGACATGGATGCTGCAATCAGACTGGTCACCTCCTCAATGACAGTCCATTTGAACATTATGCTCCTGAACAAGCTGCTGGAGTTTTCACTGGTCCTTCTATGTCATCAGCTAGACCTTGAGGTTCTCAAGCCTGGAGCTTGAGCATACGAAGGGGGTAATGTTACAATTTCTTTCCTCTACCCGCATATTCTTCTACTATCTTGTCTTTGCCCAACCTGTTCCTGCATCCCAGGCCTTTTTCTCTATACTCACGTTCATATTCTTCTCCTATGGAATGTTCTTGAAGTATCTGTCATTCCATTATAGTCATTATGCTTATGCTTTCATCTGATTCAACTCAGACTCCCATTTTAGCTATTCTTTTGTCCTTTCTCTATATGGTACCTGGTCTGTGCATGGTTAGCTCTACTATATAAACCTTAGCCACACACCATGTACTTTATTCTCATTCTGCACAATATAGCATAATCTTGAGTCATCCCTCAGTCTGAGTTCTTTTTCGAGTTCTCAGCCTTTGTCTCCAGTCCAGTCTTGTGACTGTATAGTTCTCTAGTTCCCTTTGGGCTGAGTCATACCTCTTTGTGAATGTCCTGCCTGTTGGTCAGTCCTAGTCTGCATACTCAAGGTGCACCCTGTGTAACATGGTGTGGTTCATGGGGGGTGTGGTGGTATTCTTTCTAGGGTGGGGGACAGGGGTGTGGTTCATGGGGCAGGTTTGGAACATATGTCCCTTCTGCCAACAGCAGAAGCAGTGCCTTTCCTTTTGGAGGCATTCCCATTCAGTGTTGGTGAGTTTCATGAGGCATTGCAAGGCAAAGCCATCAATGTGGGTGTGAGGGATGGAGGTGGCAAGAGAGAGGAATTCAGGGAGGACTTGAGAAAGGGCATAGGGAGTAGTGGTGAGATAGATGAAGGACCCTTTTGGAGTCCATTGGAGAACACTGCTGATTCCAAAGGCCAAGGAGAGGATGTCTTCTCTGAGGTCATGGGAGATGGTAGCCATGAAGGAGGCAATGTTGGCAGCAAGGAGATAGCTGCCAAGTGCCTTCATGGCCCTTCTGTAGAGGGTGACTTGGATGAGACCAAGGTAGCAGTACCCTGGTTGGGACATGGCTCCAGCAACAAGGTGACAGCAGTTGTAGTAACTGTTGGCTCTAGGTTGGTGGAAAGCAGGGAGTGGGGAGGGTTTCAGTGGTGGGGTTGCTTTGTGAGGATGGGGGGTGTCAATGGATTTGATGCATTTGGCAGCGACCACAGGGGAGGGCATGGGTTTGATAATAACTTGAGGGGTGATGTTGGTGATGGTGATGCAGACAAGGGTTAGTTTCAGCAGGGTGGTGGCATCTCAGCACTTGGCATTGTGTTCAGTGACCTGGATGCATCCAATTCCTACTCCACACTTGAAGCAGCCATATTGGTGGAGAATGCGGTGGCATTGGTCAAGAGAAATGAGGTAGTATCCTCAGAGGGTGTGTGCAGGGTGTGTTACAATTTCCTTCATCTATCTGCGCATCTTTCTTCTCTCTTGTCTTTGTCCCTCTCATTCTCGCATCCCTGGACTCTTCATTTACACTTACATTCATGTTCTTCTGATATGGAATGTTCTCAAAGTGTCCATTGTCCCATTGTAGTCATCTCATTCACATTATCGTCCAATTCAACTTGGACCTTCTCATTATAGCTTTTCTTTTGTTCTTTCCTTCTATGGTACTTAGTCCGTGTATGGTAACCCTCACTACATAAACCTTAGCTACAGAACATGTACCCCATTCTTGATCTACGCAATTTAGCACAATCTCAAGTCACCTCCCAGTCCAAGTCCTCAGTCCAGTCTTTGACTGTATAGTTCTCTAGTTCCCTTAGGGCTGAGTTGAACCTCTTCGTGAGTGTCCTGCCCTTCAGTCAGTCCTAGCATCCACACTTGAGGTATGCCCTGCATAACAGGGTGGGTGCATAGTGAGGCATGGATGATGGTCATGGGGGCAAGACAATTTACTATATCATTGATTCTGTGGGCTTTCTCACTTTTGTCAGAGATCAAGGTAATGGTGGAGGACAGGGTGGGGGATGTGGTTCTGTGGAAGACTGGTCAGTAGGTGGGACCAAGTTGGGGGGCAGTCAAGGTGATTGCAATGGGGGTCAAGGTGGGAGTGGTGTCAGTGGTGGGGGGAGCAGGGGTGGTGTTGGTGCAGGGGCCAACAACAGTGATATTATGGGCAGCTGGGATTGTGGGGGTCTTAGAGACTGGGGTGGTGCATCCATGTTTGGCACAGTATTGGCCTGGGCACCAACAGTGATAGGGTTGAGAGGATGTGATGAGAGGGGGGAGTGTGCCCAAGGCACAATCAGTAGCAACCTGTTTGGCCATGTTGGCTTGGTTGTGGCAGGTTCTGTGGATGTCGTGGCAGGGACCACATAACCCAGTAGTGCAGGCCTTGGAAGAGTAAAGTTCATCACTGCAGTCTTTACATGTGGCAAGGGCAGTGGGTGTAGGGATGGTGTCCCAGGTTGTTTCTGCAGCCCAGGAGTTGGTGGGGGCAGGATTGGTCATGGTTCAGGATTTCACCAGCAAGGGCAATTCAATGGGTGTGGGGGTTCAGGGCAGTGTTAGTGTGGGTTTGGTGAGGGGAGGCTCATATTGAATAGTAGGCCTAGAGTAAAGCTAGTCTTTTGTTATGCTTGGTGTGGGTAGTGACAAATGTAGACTCAAGTAGCCTGGTAGGGGTCCTGTGGTTCTGTGGTATCCAAGCAAGGAGAGGGCAAAGCTACTCCTAGGAGGTCGAGGTAAGAGCTGAAGAAGGCTCACTGAGTATGGCTGATAGAGGCCCAAGGGGGTGGCCAATGGAGGTCCTAGGGATGGCCTATGGAGGCCCAAGGGTTCAATGGATGAGGCTAATATTTGAGTAAGACTAGCTTGGGATTACAAAGTGTCTGTGGCTAGGTTTATATACTCGGAGAGATAGTACACAGACCAAGCTATGCGAATATGAAAGGGGAAGGTCATGAGTCACTGGGAATCATGAGAAGCAAGATAAGAAAGAAGAGAAGCAGAGAAATGGAGGGAAGAAGTTGTGAAGGAAAGAGAAGACAGTGAGTCAGAGATATGGAGAAATGGAAGCAAAGAGAAGCAAGGAGAAGAGAAGTGAAGTGAGATAAGAGGGAGATAAAGAAATGAGTCATGGTGAGTCATAGATAAGAGATAAGAGATAAGAAGATAAGGAGATAAGGAGATGAGGAGTCAAAGGTCTCAGGTGGAGAGTCAGGGTAGAGGATAAAGTGGATCATGAGGGAAAAGATAGAGGTGGACAAGGAATCATAACAACAGGAAAAGATATTGCATGTGGACTTCTACAATCTCCCAAGCCATGGAACTGGTAGTACTGATCATCTTATTGTCAGCAATCAGATTGGATTCACCACTGACCTGTGGTTTGTTCACTCAATCCCTACCCATTCAACATCACCAAGTCTACCAATACACTGATTTTTTGTCCCATCAGCAATGATATCAAGGCTGTGAACTTTGTCTGTCAGCTTGCTGTGGACTGTCATGCCAAGTACAAGCGTGATGTTGTGATAGATATTGTTTGCTACCAGTGAATGAAATAGACCAGCCCAGCTTTATGCAACCTTGGATGTACCAACCCATTGACAATCAATCCACCATGTTGACTTGATACTCAGAGTTCTTAGTTGGACATGAGTACCTTTATGGAAAAGGACATTGAAGAGCACAGAAGGTGGGTATGTGTCACATCCCATGTCAGTCCGACCCCTAATTCCAATCCTCTGCCTCTTCCTCCAATCTGATACCCCTATTCTGACTCTGTATGTATTCCAACTCTTGTGTATACCTCTGGACTCCATTCCTGTTCCTGTTCCTGTTATTTACTATCTCCATTTAGTTAGTTCCACTCATAGACTTCGCCTGTAGCTGTGTTCTCTATGCAAGCACAGCTCTGGCATTCTCCTACCTGGAAGCACAGCTCCAGAGTAGTTTCCCTTCTGACTCCATCTCTGTCATCTGTCTCAGTCATCCATAGTACATAGCCTTGGACTCTGAACTATATATACTCTGTACTTACCTCCTGTACTACTCAGTCTGAATATCAATTCTAGCCATCTTCTCCTATTCTCTCTTCAGTCTTCCTCTGTCAGACTCCATCTGACCTTTGACCTCAGAGGACTGAGAGCATGCAAGGGTACAGCGTGTCACCCTGCATTGCTGAGACCAATGTCCTCAACACCTCTGACCTTCCAGACACCTTCCAGACCCCTCTTGTCCCTCTCAACCTTCTGTCTGCACCTCCGACTGACCATAGTGGAGCAGAGAAGAATGCACTCTAACAGTATATTCAGACTGCCACTTGTGCACCTCTTGCATTCTTATTCGCATGGCTCATCACAGCTCCTACAAGATGTACTTCCAGACTCCTCACTCTTCTGGATGACACCAGTCCCTCCTCTTTCATGGCAGCCCATCCTGCACTTCCATAGACTCAGACAAGGAAGGACGATTCATCTCCTTCACTCAACATTGCCCAGTCTCCATCCTTATGAATCCTGTGCCTCCAACACCCATTGCTAGTCGCCATGGTGGCTCCATGCACTCTCTATCTGGCACTCCACCAGCTCCATTCCCTTCATCCTCTATTCTCTGCTCTCCCATCTCTGAGCTGCCATCCGACAGCATCCTGGCACTTACCAATGTGATCCACACATTGGCACACTCTCAAGCCAGCTCTGGGCACAGCTCCAATTCTGCTCCTTCCTGCACCTGAGTCCATCAACCTGACCAGTTCAATGGCTCAAACTCTCACACACTCTGCACATTCCTAGTGCAGTGTGAACTCAATTTCCAGGACCATCCTCAGACTTTCAGCTCTGATCGCACTAAAGTCACCTTTGCACAGTCTTACCTTTTGGGTTCTGCCCTCAAATGGTTTGAGCCTGACCTCCTGGCCTGTGACCCACACTCCTCATCCCGTCTGCTCTGGATGGATGATTACTCCAAGTTCATCCAAGAACTCCATGACAACTTCGGTCTGCACAACTCTGTCGGAGATGTGGAACACAATCTCTCCAGCCTGACCATGTCTGATGGTCAGTGCATCAGTAAATACGTTGTAGAGTTCAATCAGTTGGCCAGTCAGCTTGATGAGTATGGTGATAGTGCCCTCTGGCACAGGTTTTACAGTGGTCTCCCCAACCAGCTCAAGGATGAGATTTCCCACCAAGGCAAGTCCTCCACACTCCGAAACCTCCGCTATCTGGTGCAGTCCATTGACACCAGATATTGGGAGCATCGATCAGAGCTCATGCACCAAGGCACTCTTTCCAAACCATCTGACTCCTCCATCTCTGTCACCATGCCCTCTACCTCTGTGCCCTCTATCTCTGACTTGCAGACCTCTGGGTCTTCCTCTCTGGACCATGCCCCTCACTCCTTATGGGGTTCCAGTCTCTCCTCCACCTCCCTTTCCCCTGAGTCTGATTGCAAGTCCTCCAACTCTGACTCCACCTCTTCCAGACCTCATTCACCCTTTGATGCTTCCTCTCCCATCATTTCCAATGATAATGAGGACTTCTCCATTGTCTGCGATGATGACCTCTTGGAGGATCCTGACTCTCCTGATTCAGACTCTTCTGACTCCAATCCCAACTCCAAACCTCCTGACTCCCCAGTTGATGAGGATGAGGATGACATCTAGTGCATCTTCCTTCTCCATTCCCACCTCCTCCTGTTTCTGGCTCGCATTGCTGCCAGTTCCAGTTCTGTTTCCATTCCTCTCAGACGCATCTACTCTTTTTCCGATCCCTCATCCCTCCATACCCCTGTCCCATTCCAACCTCTTTCCAACTCCTTTCCAACTCCACTCCGCAACTCCCTGCTTGATGTAGCACCAGATATCTCCTCCAAACTCCCTCCATTCTTGGCTTGTCACCTCTGCTGGGTCTCTCTAACACTTGTGACCTTGGGCCTTGACTCACCCACTGTGATCTGTTGATTGATGGGTATTGGGTTATATAATCTGAGCACATTTGCTATGGCCGCCAGTATTCTGCTAGCGTTCTGTCAAGCCCTCTGGCTCATCTCTGGTCATCCTTTATAACACCATCAGATGGTTTTGTCCCATCACCTCTGACTGACTTGCCTTCCCTCTACTTCTGCATGCCTCTGCTAATATGGCCGTTTTGCCATGTCCATGGGTTGGACTCACTGTATGTTCCTCCTTTCCCTATCTGGTGTCATCTCTCCAGCAGCCTGTTGTCCATTGTGTTGGACTCTGCCCTCCTCACTTCCCCTGTCTTCTGGCCCCTTTCCAGGTCTGTGTCGACTTTTCTGCCTTCTGACCTCCTGCCCTCTGTCTCTTTTTCTCCTCACTGGTCCCCTCTCTCTGACACTGGGACATTGGCCTAGGGGGAGGATGGAGTGTCCTTTTTTTGCCTTGTCCACCCTTCCATTCTACTCCCTGACCAGTTTAGTCCTCCATCCTCCATCCTCTGCGCTCATCTCCAAGCATCTCCACCTTCCTGTCCCACTCTTTTCCTCTCCTTCCCTGACACCTCCACCTCCTGTTTGGCATCTCTGCCCTCTTCCCTCTGTTCTTGACTCTTCCTTCGCTCACTCTCCAAGCACCTCCAGCCTGCTAGCCAGGTCTCCTTTTTGTTTCCTTTTCCTCCTTCTGCCTTTTGACCCTCAGACTCTCCAGATGCACTCCCACATTCTTGTTTTTTCTTGTCCCTCCTCCTTTTCCCTCACTCTAACTCTTAGGGTTCCAAGCTTAGGCCTTCAAGGGTTTAGGCCCTAAGAGGGGGATACTGTCACATCCTATGTCAGTCCGACCCCTAATTCCAATCCTCTGCCCCTTCCTCCAATCTGATACCCCTATTCTGACTCTGTATGTATTCTAACTCTTGTGTATACCTCTGGACTCCATTCCTGTTCCTGTTCCTGTTATTTACTATCTCCATTTAGTTAGTTCTACTCATAGACTTCACTTGTAGCTGTGTTCTCTACGTGAGCACAGCTCCAGCATTCTCCTACCTGGAAGCACAGCTCCAGAGTAGTTTCCCTTCTGACTCCATCTCTGTCATCTGTCTCAGTCATCTGTAGTACATAGCCTCGGACTCCAAACTATATATACTCTGTACTTACCTCCTGTACTACTCAGTCTGAATATCAATTCTAGCCATCTTCTCCTATTCTCTCTTCAGTCTTCCTCTGTCAGACTCTGTCTCTGACATCTCCATCCTCCTCCATCTGACCTTTGACCTCAGAGGACTGAGAGTGCACAAGAGTACAGCATGCCACCCTGCATTGCTGAGACCAATGTCCTCGACACCTCTGATCTTCTGGACACCTTCCAGACCCCTCTCATCCCTCTCGACCTTCCGTCGCCACCTCTGACCGACCGGAGTGGAGTGGAGAAGAATGTGCTCTAACAGTATGGGGAGAAGACTGCAGCAGGCTTACTAGATTTACATACATGTACATCTTATGCTCTAATATAACAAGCTGTTTTTAAAGTTGGTGGGACAACAGCACTAAGCATGGGGCATAGTGCCAGCTGATCTGAAATCATGGCACAAACCATGGCTACTAGGCAGAGGCATACTGATAGAACTTTCTAGGCCCTTCTTTACTATTCACATTTCACCTCTTCACATGTAACATTAGCTCTAGGTTAGTCTGGACTATGATGTAGTAATGATGTCATTATGACATCATAGGACTTCGAGTAGTATATAAGAACAGCCTTGGGCCTCATGTATTCCTTAGGTTCAGAATATTATTTCCCTTGTCAGATCACAAGCTCACTTTGAGTCTTGCCTGATAAGAGTTCTAACATTATTCTGAACCTATCCTTCTTGCTACTCACATCTCATGCCTAGCATCCCTCTCTTACTTTTTCTGTCTTTGAGCTCACATGACAATGAGTTCACTGTTCGTTAAATCTATCCCCCTTCCTTGTTCCTCATACCCAGACCCCAGGATTAAGGAGAAATAGCCTGTACACTTAATGTACACTGGACAAGCACCAGCTCCACACTTTCTTATATGGTCATCCACCATTAATAAGGATAACATTGCTCTCCCCAAAGTACACTAGGGGGCATATTAGCAGAGTACTAGAGGCTGCTACATACAAGGTGCTGATAACCTTAGCTGTTCTTGTGATTACAGTTATTGTCATGACCTTCTGCTTGAGGTATCAAGCTGCCATAGCCAAGTGTATCCAGTATCCTTCCTTTCAACTTCCACCCTTCAAAACCTTCAGGGCATTTTCCCTTTTCCTGTGACTGTGTGGCAATTTCAATCCCTGATCACTTCATATTTCTGCTTTTGGTTTGGTAGTGTGGGAATTAAGTACCCTACATGGACAACATGCCCACAATTCAGTCCCTTGACAGAGCCCTCCAAATCTTAGAGGAGGTTGAAGAAAATCTGAGGCATATTCAGGAGGATCTTGCAAGACCTTTTGATAATTATCTCTACAAACCTCAAGAACCAACCCTACCTCTTCCTCCCCTCTGTCACCTCTGTCACTGCCTCCATTATCCAGGCAATGGACATATCAACTACAAGATTTGGGACTCAGATTCTTCCATCTCTGTCTCCACACCCTCTCATTCTCCCACTCTACCACCACAACCTCATGTTTGAAGGCAGAGAATTACTCACCCAGAACACCCAATCCTTCTTCAACCCCACCAACCTGATATCCATAGATACAAACGATATCAAAAGAAAAAATAAATATGGTGTTCAACATGCAAGGAATGACATCTGCCCTCACCTCCACCCTACCTCTTGAATTTAGGCAGTGGATATCTGATATGGAGCAATGGAGAGAACCAGTGCAATGGGACCACCAACTGGCAATCTGCCACCCTCCATGCCCAACATTTCTATGGCAACTCCATCCCTGCCAACACCAGCTCCAATCTGGTCTCCTGTGGTCTATTCACCACAGAGTTCCCCCATACACCATCCAACCATCCACATGCCACTGATGGCACCTCTTCCTATGCACCAACCATGCACACCTATCACCCGAATCATGTGGACAGGCCCTTCTCCAATCCATGCCCTATCCCCCATGATGCCAACCACTCTGGTGGCACAAGTCCCCTTGCCTGCCTTCATACAGCAAGATTCCCAAGCCCATCACCTGGGGCAAGACACAGGTAAATCAAACGCACAAAAACCCCAAGATTACAATGGGGATAAAGGAAAATTCATCCATTGGTGGCACTCTATGAAGTATTATTTAAATGGCTTCCTGTGTTGTCCATCGAATGAAACAAAAATAAACATCATGCTTTCTTTCATGATCAGAGAAAATCCTGGCAGTCAATTTGCAAATCTTTATATCACCAAGTATGAAGATTCTTTGCAATATCAAATGTTTACAGACCTCAAGCAAATGCTCCACGACACTTTCCTGCCAGTAGGCCTATGCAGGGAAGCCGAAAAGAAATTGTTGGCCATGAAGCAAGGATCTACAGAGTCAGTAGAATCCTTCTTCATAAGGATGTCACAGCTAGTCATTGAGGCTGGCTACAACCAAATCATGAATGGATATATGCTCACTCAAATTGCCAAGGCTAGACTCCAACAAGACATAGTCAGGCATGTCCTCAAGACTAACAAGGAGGTTGTCTGGTCTGAAGATTTTGAGATGTGGCAACAACCATTTATCAACGCTGACTACACTCTACAAAAATACTATGCCTATACTAAAGGTGAAAAACTGTGAAGAAAGGCCTTCATACCAATATTGGCCTCAATACACCTTGAAGCCTCAGGCTTCGTCCTCTTCCTCACCACCTGCTCTCCCCACTTCTTTTTCTCCTCCAGTTCATCCAAACCAAGCCGGTACATTTGGAGGACAAGGCATCCCTATGGACATTGGCAAAGCCTACACTGAAGGAAAATGCTTCAAATGTGGCAAACCGTGGCCTTACAAGGACCACATGAAATCAAGGTGTGCTGTGCACACAATGACCTTCTGTAACAGGGAGGTTACATACAACAATATGGAGGAGTTAGCAGCTAAGATAGCCAAAATAGAAAGGGATTTTCGAATTGGAGGGCAGTAGATAGGCCATCTGTACCTCCTAGTAATTTAGTCAATTGATTTTCTGTTTTATTGGTTGACAAAAGTGAGGCCTCAACTGCAATTCAGTACAAACAACTTGGTGCTGAATCACATACCCCCACCAAAGGCAGTAAGGAAAGTGCTGGGTACAATCTCTATAGTATGGAGGAAATTGAAATCCTTCCTTGCAAAAGATCTCTGGTAGGGACCCAGATCACCATCAAAGTCCCAAAAGGTACTTATAGTCAGATCACTCCTTGGAGTGGTCTTGCTATAAAAGGAATTGATATTGGAGCTGGAGTGATTGATGCAGACTACCAAGGCAAGATCAAATGCCTCTTAATCAACCACTCTGACATTGTATTCAAAGTCAGTAAGAGTGACCACATTGCACAGCTGGTCATAGAAAAAATAAGCCTCAGAGAACTTAATGAGGTTAAGGAACTTGATGTCACTGAGTGTCAGAAGAAGGGTTTTGGATCAACTGGAGTAGCTTTACCATCTCCTGAGACCAAGAAGGTGGAACATGCTGCTGAGCACTACTCCTTTCACAAGGACAAAGTGCCCAGAGAGGTTAAAATACTCAAAAAGAACACTGAAGAGAAATCATGACCAGCTTCCATTAAGAAAGCTACCTGACAGTCATGGTTAAACACTGTTGACCCTTGGTCTGCTGCTTGAATCAAGCAGATGGTTGACAATGCCCCCATGGAACAAACAATTAAGCAACTTCACTCATTCGTCCATGATTCCTGTCAAGAAGAGGTCATCCCAGACCTTCTTCAATCCCTTAGAACTGCAACATCCAAAGAGGCATATTTGTCTCTTTGTGAATTACAACAAAAACCACACTTTGTGCAGTGCAAATGGTCTACTGATTCTCTCAAGATAACCATTCAAATCAACCTCCACAATGGTGACACTACACCAGTAGTAGCCCTTGTTGATTCATATTGTAATGGCTTGTCCATCGATTGGACCATCATGTCTGATTATGATCTACCAGTACATAAACTCCCAGTTCTGATCGCAGTGTACAATGCAGATGGAACTTGCAACATTGGAGGGGAGATAAAAGAATTCACTATTATAGAAATGTACATAGGAGATCACAAGGAGAGATTAGGACTCACTATCACCGCCCTGAGTACTCTTGGGATATTCCTCCAGTTCAACTGGTTAAAGTGTCACAACCCAGCCATTGACTGGGTAAATAAAAAACTCACCTTCTCAGGCTGTGAACAAGGACACAAAAGCCCATGCCATGAAGACAATGATGGCAAAAACGATAACACTGGTGACCACAAAAATGGTGATCAACTCCACCAGTTGGATGTCAGGGACTGGATCCATACTCTATGGATTTAGCAATCAAAGCTAATGAAGAAAAACAAAAACTCACATTCA